>DWMG01005130.1:0-10426 GCA_018244855.1 Elbella merops | reverse complement strand
TACACCCCCACGTTTCACCAGTTACGTTTAAGTCCCATAATGGAATAGGTGGTGAGCCTATTGCCATACACCGGGCATAAATCCAAACTCCGATTCACTACTAGAAATTCTAAATTAGAATAATCCAATAGTACCCGACCCGGGATTTGAATCCAGGACCTTCCGATCTGCAGTCGCGCTGGCATTCACTCGACCAACGAGGCAGTCAAATCTATATTATTGAGACTCCTTTATTGTATCCACGAGTATTTCGTTATTATTAGTGTCATTACCGGTAAATGTCAACAGCCAGATAAAGTTATATTGGAGATCAACACAACCAAATTTATACGAAAAAAATGATGGATTTCCGGTAATTTAGAGAAGGGGTTTAAAAAATCGTTTTCCTTAGTGTTGCATTTATTTAATTAATTAGTTATTCAACGCGATCATTACTTTTATCAACGAATTGCTGCCGGGATGGTGGTCTGCCTGTGAGATTAATTAGTCAATTAACTTACCATAATCACGTAAAAGATATAAAAATATTATACAGACAAATATCGTTTATTTTGGAACACATATGCTTTAAATATGATGAAATTGTCAATTTTTAAGTCATTAGTCATGTTTCATAAATATTTAATCATATGAACAATAGCACAACTAATGGACGTAATTATTTTTATAACCATGAACGTAATAATTGCTACTTTTCATCTAAGCGCCAAAAAATTAATATCGTTTAAAAAAAATTCTCGACAATATCACTGGTTTGCAGTAAGAAAGCGCAAACATTGTGCGGCAACATGTCAACTATGTATCAAATATCATTTGGATTTAAACCGCTAAGGATACAGTTATGGACAAACGAATGAAGAATGAAGTTTAAATTGAATAATGGAAAATATATACCAACTATAACACTACAGACGAAAGGTACATTGAACAGACGTGAGAAGATTTATAGTTTTCATTCATCAATGTACAGTCAAAGTCGTGGAGGACGATTCTGCGGTCGGTTTATGAAGTTGAGAGATAATTTGAGGAAACGATCACGCGGCCCTCGCTCGATCGACCGGAGATTAATATTCAAATCGGCCGCCTCATAATTTAACAAATTCGCTTCGCAAACGAGCGGGTGTTACGGGGCCTATAATACACATTAATTTTACCGACTTCACATGTCAAACCGGCAATCCGAGTATGATTATCTTTATTTAGTGATAATTTATCAAGAGCCTGTAATTTCACTTTTGTTTCAGGTTCTCTCTTTGTTTATGTTCAACGCTGTGTTCCAAGATTGGTCCGGAATTCGCCTGCGATTTATGTTGAATATAGTACAAAATTAACATTTAATAAACGATATAAATTAACGGCACAGCCATACTGATAATGGCTATGTGGGATTACGATATGCGAAAGGCAGTAGACAGAAGCTGGATGCGGCAATCCGAGGATAGGAGATTATGGAGGCCGATGTCCAGTAGTGGATCAAGACAGGCTGATGATGAGGATGGTGATGATGTTTTAAGTGTTTGTCTAATTAAAAACTCAATTAAATTCAAATTAAATATATAAAAAATATAAACCAGCCATTCAAAATTTAAATAACACCTTTACTGAATAAATAATAGTTAATGCCCGTGTAAATTTTAATTGACATATGTAAGTACGAGTATGTCGTATAAATAAAAATGTGTGTAATCATTAACTGTTTACGGTGATATAAGTTTAACGTCTAAGTGTCTATGTCTAAACGTCTAACGTCTACGTTTAAGTGTCTAAATTGACAGTTTTCGGTGATATAATGAATTCTCGTTCTATGTTTTCTAACTTTATAGAATATGTACCTATGTAGGTGGCATAGCTAATTTTATAAAGGCCACTATTAACAGGATTTTAATGTACAACATTTAAAATTTCAATAATTGACAAAGCACACTTTCATTGTTATTATATATTTGTTATTTAAAACAATGTAGTTTTCTCTAGTCTTATATATTTTCTTGAGATTAGAATAATTTATCGCTACCTCGCCAGCGTTTACAAGTTATTTTGAATGGAACAAGCTGGATAGATACTGCTGTCAAGCAAATATTGTAAATGCAGAGTCGGAAGTGTTTTAACCAGTTTCAATTACTTTAATAGCGGTCCACAGTTTACATAACGGCATCTATAAACTCATTGGTATACAAAAATCTATCAAATATAATAAATTATATCATAACAAAATCTAACAAAATATACAATATAGTATCAGTAAAAGAAATGAAAATCGGAAATACGTGACCCCTACATTTTAGATTTTATGTTACTTCTCCATTTCAGTCTCGAATATTTCACTCCAAGTACAAAGAAAGCCTCTTCTTATTAGCTTTAAGTAGGAAAATACTAATTAATGATTTCACACCTACTTATGCCTTCACAGCACTATTATTAACTATAATACTCTCTAACATTATGATATATTTGAAAATCACAAAAAGCAAATGAGATCTGTGAGGCTCAAATATTTGGCACTTGTAACTTTGTCTATCCTGCAAGGGACTTGGTGGGCTGATATAATAATATTAATAGTCATGATAATGCAGATGAGCACACCAAAGTTTGCACGCAGAAATATTCTGGTTTATCCATATGTACCGCCAACGATTAATTATATATCATCGATTAAGTACATGCTCGTATGGAATACATTAAATTCGAAATTAGACGCCGCGAACTAAATAGCGAATATTTAGTATGTCTGTTTTATCTAACATAGCAATTAATTTATTTTGACTGTCCATTCACAGTCAGTAAGGTTAGTAAGGTGTATACATGTAGCTATCAGTCAAAATAGGTAACTCTCACCTTGTTACTGTCGACCACAATACTAATATCGGATCATATTGTCGTCTCAGATGTAGCGATAGTCCCAGAGAAAGGCTCTGTAATATTAAAAAAATAGTAATCGTACGTAGTTTTTGCACATTTATCACAAATAGATATGTGTGATATTCATCTAACGTATGATATACTTTAACATGCGTGAGATATATTTAATTTTGACAGGTAACACGAATGTGGAAAGTTAATTAAAATATTTAATGAGCCAGCAGTTTCGTCAGTGGCGCCCGGTGACACGTACAAATGGTATAAAATTATATTCAGCGGTGGGCGTAATCATTCCAAGTAGGTATTTAGAATATGTTGATAGCCCACTAAATATCACATTTGTAAGTGAATCCCTAATAATTTCTTCAAAAGACGTTAATAAATTTCATATCGTATGAATAATGGTCGATCCTGTCGTCAAATGATAAACATTAATCATGTACGCTAGATGTGCTAATGAAAATTTGGAAGTACTTGTTTTGGTACACAAAGTATCTACTCATGGAACATTTAGCAAATCACGTATTAAAATGGGCTTATACGAATTATTCTTATAAAAATCTTTGTTCTACATTGTCGTAGATTTCCACAGTGTTTATGTAGCTTACAGTTACAATGTAGGTATATTATTTTTACACATGTATACTTTTACATTGATTATATTTTTCTTACATGTATTTAATGCGATAGATAGCTTAATCGTTCATTAAAATTTTCATTTAAAACTTTTCAAATCGAAATGCAACTTAGTCAAACGGACAAAATATTATTAAAAAATAGTATCCCTATTTAAAGCCTCATAGATTCTACATTGACATACTATTAGAACAATAATGCAATTCGTTCATAATTACCCAAATTGAAATCTTCAGCGTCTCTACCCCTTTTGCGGTAGAGATAACGTAGCCGTAAAAATCCTATTTAATGCACATTAAAGTCGTTAACATTCGTGGTATACTGGCGTAAACACGATGTTGTAAAGGGTATACCGAATTATGTTGAAAAGTGCCGACATTCAAGTAGTTTCGTAGAAAGTCGTGAGCGGTCACGCTGCATTATCACATCAACTAAATCTGTGCTACACATTAGAATCTTACATGCTGTTCGCTTTATTAAGTCAGTTTAAAAAAGGCAACGAAAAACGAATTTTGGGTCGGTTCTTATGGTTCCGTATATAAGAATGGAAATAATTCCTTTATGAAGAGATATACCGTTATAACTGATAGTAGTTTTAAATGTATTTATGAATTTTAGTGTAGAAAACTGCCGTGCGTGTAAGAGGAGAGTATTGAATTTGGAAAAGCACGTCAGGTCTGTAAAGATTATTGGTATTTAGTGTTCTCTTACTCTACTCTCTAGACAATAACAATCAATTCCATCCATCGCGCTTCGCCTCGATTCGACGAAATCTCCGTAAGTCTAAGATGAAGCAGTTATAAATTAGGTAAGTCAGAAGTAGTCATAGTAAAGATTGTATGTATAACAGTTATTATAGAATGAATTAAATTACATATTTTTATTTTGTTATATTTTACATGAGTTTTGCGCATACGTAGTTTATGATGATGGACCCGTAAAATTTCTGTAGAGATTTCTATTGATACCGCTTAGAATGTTCTGAAAACCGGATTAAAAGATTTACTGCCGAAATCCGGTTCGGAGTACGACACTTTTTTACGGATCTCTAAAAAGCAGTCCATCAGATGGCTAGCAGATAGCGGTGAAAGGCACCGTTACAATAATAGAACTAAAAAAGAAACCAACCAATTTCAAAGCGCATAATGTATTTCTATGTAGAGATGCAATTCTGAAAACTTCTCTACAAATCCTTGTATTATCCAACACGGCGGGTGTATAATAAATTTAATGCACTAAATATTTCACAATTATATTGAGTAGTTGGATTTTAAAATTTGAGGTTATTAGTTTTTGGGAGCGCAATTTGTTTTTTAAAATGAAAAATAGTATATGTAGTAGTATGTGTAGTACAATATATGTATTGAAATTGAATTTCAATTTTCTGTATTTATTTGTTACAAACTCTACTCGAACATCTTTATTTTTTGCACAATAAACATATATATTTCGAGTTTTACGAATACGTACATAATTATTGTACCTTTATCTTTGACCTTTAGCGACGATAATCTGTATACATCAAAATAAGCTTTTAAGCCACTATCACTTTCTCCTAAAATAATGCAACAGTCCTGTCGCGGTAAAATATTGAAAAACGTTTTATTACGAACTCTACATACAGCTGCGTTCAAGACATGTTTTATTGTCATCGTTAAACGGCATGTTATGACTTGTAACGGATATTTTTCATATTTATCGGGTAATAACATAATCATTGTTAAGTCACGAATATTATTTTATTGTAAACCGATGTAAATGTAATTTTGGAATGTAAATGTGGATATTTTTGGTAAAATATATGTTTTAGTAGTCATACAAGTAAATAACATATACAACAATTTATATATGACGATTAATAAAATCAGCTCGGCTGATTAATATTTGTTGAAAATAAATGATTATAATTACAAAATGAAATTCATCACTTATTGTTATATAATTATAATCTATCTGTTTTGCATCGAACTGTTTAAAAAACATAATGAAGAACTCGAAAAGCAATAAACTACAATAATTTATTAATCATATAAGTCTCGTTTATTATTATTGTTTATCATTTCGTTTGTTCATAAAAATGTGAAACAACAATTTATACAAAAAATATAGAAAATTTCAAATATTATGCTCCATTATTAACAAGTAGGTAACATTATCTCTAACAGGCTTTTATTAAACGATTAATTACATGTAACATTGATTTATAAGGATGTGGTTTATATGAATACTGCCTAGATCTATTTAGCATATTGCGATTTACAATGAATGGAATATTATCATAACCGAAGTTGTTTATTGACTTATGACGAGATTCGGTACTGGCATTTACTTGACATTTACTGCAGTGTATACTACACCCTGTATATGTTTGTTTGATACCGCTTGGCGTAATAAGCGGCCTCCTCTCTGTTTATACATACAAAAGTGATAAGTAAATAAGCCTTCTTACGTCAGTTATGTGTGCGGATTTATATTTCACTCTTTTATATAGGTAATAATTAGTTAATAAATGTTTTAATAACATCCTTAAAGCTTAAGCAATGTAGGTCTCAGCCGTAGTGCTTTAACCAATAGATATACATAATTATGTCATACACTCTAACATACATATATACACATCAATATGGTTATTTGGCATTCTGTATTCTCTGCTTATTCCGTATAGGATCTAGCGCGACGATGCAATATTAAAATTTAGTAAAAATAAAGTTATATAAAAATGATGTATTCAAACAAATAGTCAAACGTTTTATTATTGCAAATTAAAATTGTAAATAACTATGCTTTGAGTTTCAGAAATATATGAATCAGAAATGACATCTTTGTTTAAAACGATAAAGGTATCTACATATATACATAGATATTTATGTTCATAATGATTATTGCAAAAGAAAAATTACTTTTATTTAAATTGTGCATTACATTAATACTCGTATAATGAACAAAATGGCTGTAGTTTAATCAAATTTCTTTATTCACTCGCAATATTTATTGGTGGCAAATTTATTTATATATATGTATTTAAAGGTTTTATAGCATATTTTTATAAATATTGTAGGACACAATAATAAGAAATAAATGGTTCATTGTTATTTATATTTTCTTAAATTACCTAATTGTATGATTTGGTACCAAAATACTATATAATAATGTGACTCTCTCTATCAATGCTTTAAATTTTATACACAGCTTTTAACTTAGAGCTTAGTATTAAATATTTATTTTTAAAAATTATAGTATTAGTTACTTTATCGTACTATTCACATTTTATTAAAAAGTAATTTATTAGAATATTTCATAAAAGATTATTTCATACCTATATGACAATTAATGTAAATACTGAAAACGAGAGAAGAATTATACATATTCGAAGTCGTAAAAAATGTTACAAACTCTATTATGGCCTCTATCTGTAATGCAGAAGGAGATTAATGAGTGAACCCAAGGCGGTGCCGAACTCCAACCACTCATGCTGGAGACGACTCTATTTGATTGTCCGAACGGCTGTTTAAAAACTAACGCCACGCTTATGATTAATAGCGCCGGAACCTTCCCGTACCTGCTTTCGGCAACTCCCACAAAAGGCGACCCAACACTTAATATGTAAAGAAAACAATATATTTATGTTCATTTCCTGTTGATGGCTTCATTGATACTAGCGACATAAATTCTCAATTTTTCTGAAAATCTATTAAATAAAATTAAGTACTTTATTTTGTTTAATTTACACTATTTTGGCGTTATTTTGTTTTTTAAAGTCAAGTTTGTATATGTTTACAAATATGTACTTGCCAAATTTGTAAATAAACAACAATGTTTATAAATAGAGTGTATTTATACTGTACGTTACAATGTTGATAGCTGAGTTAATAAACTCTATGTTTATAATACTTAACCAGCTGTTATCTAGCGTAACTGTATTGGACAGAAGGAATATTTAATTATTTGATTGCTATAAAATAGCCATTTTAATATTACTTTTAATATTATGTTTTGCATTTAATTAAAACATGTTGTTTACTTTTATAGCATAAATAACTTTAAAACTCACCACTAATAATCCGACTCACGATAAATGTAAATCTTCTATTAAAATCCATAAAATATCCGTATCAAATATAAATCAGTCACTATAACTTCTTTTTAATATCGTTTTGCACTAAACTTATCTGTTGTTAAAAAAATAATAGTTTATATTATTGTCTCTACACATCACAATATTTACTTACGCCGATATTTGCATTTATATCATCTCTTTCTTGCCATAATTAATCGATGAATGTTTTGCGAGTTCATCATTGTGTATCCGATTTATTTTTCTCACTTGTGAATGGTCGGATCATGTCTATTTGGGACCACCAAACAGCGATTGATATTTTATTCATATCACAAACCCTTAGATAAATTTTCAACCGAGCGGATCCAATTGCGAACATGATAGGAGCGCATCGAATAGAACATGTCACAAATCAATTGGTAAATTGGAACGATTCTTATACGTCGGAAGTCAAGTTCAAGTTCGCGCGAAAACTCTTCGGACGTCACTATATTATCACAAATATCCACGCAGGTCGCACTCCACTGCACTGTGTCTTATCGCACGTAAATAAACCAACGAGTATTTCACGAAAATTACATCGGTCGGTGTATAATGAACGTCTGAACCCGCATTGAGCTAGCTGTCAAATCTACGAGCCGTCATAGTCCGCTGCCATGAGTGGGCTCACGCACACACGCCCGCGTGCACTGACAGACACCACCACACTGACAGTCTCCAGCGGAGCGCGAACGTACGGCCACGCGCACACGCGAACCTCCATGATTCATACGTGGGTGCGCTTGTGTTGCGGCGGGTGGGAGTGCGAACATGCAGCGTGCTTTTAACGCGGCCAGACGAAATGATGCCTAACTGCAGAAGGGAATGTGAACTGTATCGGTTCTACAAAATGGCTGGTTATAGAGAACGTACACGCGCTATGTGGCCGATCACATGAGAGATTATCTGAATGCGTGTGAATGCACGTAGCGTTGCGCTACGGATGGGCGGGAAACGCTATGGAAAGATGCGGCGCTGTTTCTGCGATCCGAATCACATCACTGCCTTTCTAACGTCCACTCGAAAATACGAGACACTTGTTGGTCGTCAATATTTTGCCGTGAAACTATAAACGTTCAGATGAGATCATCAATCAAAAATACTAATTTGTAATCGACCATAAAAATTAAGACTTGCGTGAGAATCAGGTCTTATAAAATTATACAAATGCAACATACTAATTACGTCATATTTACGGTAACATTTATCTGCAGTTTAAGATAAAGATCCTTTGAAGTTTCCTGTTGATTTTCAGCTGTCGTTTAATTATGCGTTTTACTCGTGTCACGATATGCCAGTAGGAAATTGAATAACGACTTTATGTCAATAACATTTAAGCTCCTATTCGTGTGATGGACAGGTACCAATCTTCGTATGAATAAAGCAAATTTACATTTATTTACGTAGATTTTTGATTCCTGGTCCTTCTTACCTGCAACAAAAGAAAATAATGTTTATGTGTAGTATACATATACAATAAATATATATTTCAAAGTATTTGTTTGTTTTAAATTTAAGCTGCTTTAGACGGCCTCGTTGGTCGTGTTGGTTGCAAGTGAGGCTGCCGATCGGGAGGTCCCGGGTTCGATTCCCGGGGATTACAGGCGTGAAATTACGTTTGTTTGTTGTAAATTAAATAGAAATGATGTGGGTACATTTAGGCACTAAGAAAAATATTAGTGTTGGTAGCAAAGATTAACGGGGATATAGGATATTTTTATACCAGTAGAACATGATATCACATCCCTATGGGACACACGGAGTATGGCAAGATTTAATAGAAGGAATAGAGTAACGAATTACACAGAAAATTGATAGAGAAATAATTTCCTAAATTTGATGGTAAGAAATGGCGCACAATCCGACGTTTTTTTTTCTTTATCTAACAGGGAAAAAATCTTTTGAAAAAGCTGTTCGCTTCCCATATCTCTTGACCTATGGCCTTTGTATCTAGATCGTGCGCACACAGGGTCGCAAGTAGTATTCCAGCGCTGATAAATGGGTCAATATGGATAGGTACTTCAACTGGTCAAGTTCAACGTCATTTTTTATGTAAACCCATGTTTTCCATATAAATTATTAATTATCATGGATCATAAATTATCTTGAGTGTTGTATATACTTATGATTCTGAGGTTACTTAAAACTTTACGGCATTTTAATTTCCCTAATACTATCAGCAACAAAAGCTATTGTAACTGAAATATTAGTAATCTAAAATCATGTTTTATGGTGTGAGTATAGTTACCAGACGTAAGATTAGAAGGAGACTAATTTTATTGTTTAATATCAGAAATGGACTTGATTGAGCCGAAAGAATCATCAGACCTGTATTGACCTGTACCAGATTGGGTATAAAAGTCAATGAACTGTAATGACCAATTAAAATCAAGTAGAATGTATGTATCAGTTCCATAAATTAATTTTTATTTGATTACTTCAATACAAAGCTTGTGTAAACGACCAAATAAAAAGTTATTACACTGTTTACGTAAATAGCGGCATCTAGAAATAATTAATCTAAATTATATGGTACAATTCTCTCGGCTGCAATATTTTAATATACCATGTTCGCAGCAGTGTAACGAATGTATGAAAACCAACGATCAAACTATGATTAATTAATCGGTCAGAAACTGCTGTTACAGAAAACATATTAAAAATAAACTGTGTGCGAAAGTAGATAAAACAATGTAAATAATACAAAACATTAATTAAACAGATGTTGGTGGAGGAAGAGGGGTCATTGGTCTGAGCGGACTATAAACAAAACGTAAGAGATTTAATAAAAATTAATTTATTGCAACGCTATCATCGCGCGTCACTCCATAGATA
>DWMG01005129.1:0-10429 GCA_018244855.1 Elbella merops | reverse complement strand
GAACTCTTCCTTAATTTTTCATTAGGTGTTTTTTATCACACAGGTACGATGCGAATAATTTCGTATACATTATTGATTCAGCTATCTGTCTCTGTCCAAATTGCTAGTTCGCTCGGACAAAGTAACAACTTTCAAAGTTTACTCAGACTACTTGAGTATGCAAGTCTCCTGATCGTAGACTTCCTAACTTCTATTTCTAGATTAAAAGTGGACTGCAGGTAAATTATTCGCAACGATACTAAACATACCTTCGCTATTGTTATACCAATCCACTAATGTACTAATTCAAATTGATGGCGAAAGGTTTCAATACACCCGTATCGCCGCAGGTCATTTGCTTAAGTAAGAAACAAATAGATTATAGGCACTCGCATAATTTGTATTTCGCGTCATTGCTATTGCACTTTTCATATTAAAGATGGTCATGATAAATTTGCGATGGAGTCATTCACTTATTACGTAATTTGTGTGGCTAGTGACTGCTACGTCTGCACCCGTACTCGTGTACGGTATGATTTGGAAAATTTCCGTTATTTCGTTACCATCACTGGACTGCTGCTCGTGCTGACCCCGCGTTAAAGATTCCTTGTTGATGTGACTGCTAAAACACTATTATTTTATTGTTGCTAATAAACACTTGAGTACCCCATAAGGGTCCGGACGTGATATATAATAATAAATGATTATTATTGAAGTAACTACAGTCGTTATTAGGAAAATGCTTTCATATAGGCTCGTGGGTCGTGAGCAAAGAACAATCATAATAACTTCCAATGAGACCACTCGAGAACATTGAAAAATAATCTCATCAGTAAAACAACGCGGTTATCCGCAGACAAGAACATAACGGAATTGCCGATTAAAATACTTGAAGTGTTTACAAAAGATATTCCATGAAGTCTCTCCGATGTTTACGTCGGACATAATGACACGAGTTTAATTGTGAAATCACTAAACAAAACGAAACATACGTTTGGACGTTTTAATAAGAAAAAATAACCGTTGATTAAGTTTAAACGCGTCCGCGAGTTTTGCAGCGATATGCGAGTAATATATACAATACTATATACATAGTTGAGTGATGGTTCTGTTGTTCGAAAACTGTTTCTTTATTTGTTTGATATTTAGCTATAAATAAATATTATCTTATAATTATTTATATATAATTATAAACTATTTTCTTTTCCATAGGCTATTGCTAAGGAAAATCTAAGTACTTATTGCACAGTGTGTGTATAATGAGAGAAGTTTTAATTTGCTACACTGTGACGGCAAGCGTTTACACTAATTTTGTTCTGTTGTAGCTGACGATTTATTTTCAACTGTATTTAGAGCCCTGGCCCAAATATATAAGATAATAAATATCCATTCCAAAATAAAACTCAAATACGCTACAACTTAGCAAATTTGTATCAAAAGATAGATAGTGGTTAAACAAGGAAGGAGAACAGCATTACTTCCGCTGCAACGTTTCTGGACATAAATTGAAGTCTGAATGTGACGACGTATACATTATTTTATTTCTATCTTAAGTATGTGAATGCGTGGGTTGTATGGACCACATTAATACGAGTGTATTATAATGATTATTATAAATATATTTTTTCAGTCATTAAAAAATTTGTTTGTCTCCAGGCATGTCGACTCATGCGAATTTATCGATATAGGTACCTATAACACAGTTGGTTTTGTTGTTCTAGTAGATAAATACGCTTGAGTGGAGCCGCTGGACATTGTATTATATTTTTGTGACAATTTATAAGTTACTTAATATTTTTATGCTGCAAAAGTGGACCGCTGAGGGTTACGAGTACTGGCGTCAAACGCAGGTACTGTGTCCTTTCCTTTTCGCATTAATTTATGGTTGATAATGATAGTTGTAATGAAGCGGCCGGGTCCGCCCGCCGCGCGGATAGAAAGCCCGCCATAGATGAATGCTCGCGCATCAGCCTCTTAACTGGAGCAATTAGCCGCCAATAATAATACACGCTGATAATACTTTTACCAGCCATTTCCTTTGAGAATGGCTTGCTGCCTAAAAATCTTTACGGGTAGCTGACTGACCGTGGAGTCAATTTAAGCAAGTCCTGTGCACCATAATTCCAGGCATCTTTACTCATTTTAAAGTTATTTTTCAAGCACGTCAGGTCCGTAAGTGTAGAGTATTTGGCATTCTGCGTTCTTTGCTTATTCTGTAAAGGACCTGGCGTTAGTATATAGGAATACTTACTAATAATGCTCCTGTAGTATTGTAGATAACTACTAATTTACCTAAATCTTATTAATTGAGGAAAAAAAAATCCTAATAATTTGGATTAGAATGTCATGAGTTTAATGAGTAAGTTAGATTAAACTAATCAAGAATCATCGAAACTTCATCACGATGTGCGCAGAACTTGATGTGTATTCGTATCGGCTGTTAATTAATGTGATGATGGGTCGAGCTAGAAACGGAGATCAGGTCCGATCCCTTTATTGCATGTACCTACCTACATACCCCCTTTGATGTCGTGTTATCGGTGTATTCCTGTAGCTATTGTAATGTATGTTCCCCGTATCCGTTTTTTCATTACTTAATGTAGATTGAACCAGTGCTTTGTATACTGCACTTACGAAACTTTGCTATCTATGACGCAATTTTTATTTATCGCTTTAGTTGTTAATGTAAGTATAAAACGTAAAATTCCAGGATTTCTTGATTTGTTCATCTTTTGGGTCAAAAATTCGTTATTTTCGTGAAGTACCGTCGCTGACTATATATTACCCTATTGCAAACTTGGAATATTTTGATGAACTGCATTCGTGAAAAAATTCTATGCAATTACATCCCTGAACTGGAATCCCACCATGACGCTAAATGTTTTGGTTATCAAAATGCACCAAAAATATAAATAAACTAGAAATGTAAAAATAATTGAAATTCTAAAGCATGCGTATTTACTATATAACTACTTTGTCGCTAATTTAGAGCATCGTTTCAGCGCTCTTTGCGTAATGATTCGATTAGTATGATTAGGGATTATGACGGTTGTAGTTCGGTCATTAGTAACTCATACAGCATCACGGTTGATAAAACACGAGGTTGTACCTAAAATAACATAATCTTGTATATCTAATTGATACATTTTTACGGACTTTAGTCTTTCAAATCCACTTAAAAATAACAATTAATATGGAGTCAGAAGTTGCCACAGTACATAGATACGTGTTACGAGGTAGCACTAAGCGATTTCGGCCACGCGTACATAGTGTACATAATTTTAACACTTCGTTTTAATGAGCCAGATGATATTTCAACGCAAAAGGTTCGATTCTGCATTCCGCACGACAACTTAAAGTCAATTATGGATGTTCGGAATAATACCGGGTATTTATGTGTCGATGTGGCGACGGATCAATCGGATTCGAATACGGGTTACGCAGGCGTGTAGAAAAAACCATTGGCTTAAATAATTAAAACACATGTATCAATAGTATGAATTAAGTATTTTATCTCTATCATTAAACGGATGCGACTATTAGTAAGTAAGAAAATACGAATGTTATCGAAAAGAACAATTTGAAGAAGGACCGATTGGATTAACAAAAACTATCTTGGGGGGATTATAATTAGTGGAATTCTCAGATTTAAAAGAATTATACCTACTAGTACGTGCCGCGAGATCCAAGAAAACTTGGAAAAAGTTGTAAAAAAATATATATTTAACACTTTGTAAAGTGAGAGACGCTGGGAGAAGAACATAACTTGTCGTCAAACTCTATAATCTATAATACATACGTACGGCTATTAAGCTGCTTACACGCTACCCATTCGAGATGTGTATGTTGTGTTTTTTCAAAATTGCAGCGAAAGTTATAAAGATATCGGTTTCCTTTAATACCAGTTATTACAGCAATGATATCGGCCGAATGTGTAATAAAAAACGATGGTACGTTTATATTTTTAATTTCGACATAGTTGTATAGTACACGGGCGTTTTGTAGTGTAATTGTTACGGAACACAACGACGCTATGGCGCGTTACGCTCGACGCACTTAATTTCGAAATTTATATTCGAATATATTTCGCCAAGTCGGTATAGTCTTGATGTCGGTGTGTAAGGCGGATTACACGTCTCGCTTCCATGCCGTATAATAATTATAATACATCTTATGAATATTTTTAGCGTTATCTGTGTAAAATGAGTACATTATAAACATTTTTCATCGCTGTGAAATTTACATATTAAAATGTTAATAACATTCCCGTAATGTTGTGTGGTGTAGTTTTGCATTTTTAAACTCCCTCAGGGTAAGGTGTCCGGACCTCATCGACTCGCCCGAGCTCTCGACGTGTTCGTAAATTTATTCTCAGCTGATGATATTGCCTGATTTTGTACCCGACTCCACATAGTAGCGTTCCTGAACGTTACGTATTAATTATTAAATTGAAAATAATAATATAGTAATTGTTTCGTCAACATCGTCCATCCCTTTCCACTGATGGACGCTGATCTCTTCGAATGAGAAATTATTAATAGCCTTGGTTGTAGTTTTTGATGTAGCCTTTCTCAGTCTACTGCTGGAAATAGGCCTCCCCCAATGAGCGCCATCACGCCCTGTCCTTGGCTTGTTGCATCCAGCGTCTGCCTGCAGCTTTTCGCAGATCGTCATCCCACCGGGTCTGTGGGCGACCTACACTACGTTTGCCGAGCCGAGGTCTCTACTCCAGAACTCGCCTACTCCACCGATTATCGGTTTATGCTCGGCCCATTGCCGCTTTAGTGAGCTAATCCTTTGAGCTATGTCGGTGACTTTGGTTCTCTGTCAGATAGTATAAATTCTGATTCTATCCTTCAGAGAGACTCCGAGTTATATAATGCAGTGTTATTAAAGCAGTTGTTACTTTGCATTTCGGATTCCGATCTTATTTCGCTCCTCTTTCATGTCTAGGCTTGAAATATCCACTCAATGCTGCTTTATTAAATTTTGTGCGTTTTTAGGCGAAACCAAATGTTTTCAGCTGCACTTGTCCAGCGCCCCAGACTACGGTTTTCAGACCTCTTCTCATTCTAAGAGGCATTCCTCTGTCCATTAGTGGTATGGTAAAGAGATATACGATGTTTTCTGGCAAATATTTTGTTCTTTTTTTAATAATTCTATTGTCTGTCTATATAGTTTTGGGGTGGATAAATGTGTAGGTACTTGTGAAACGATATGTTGAACTACAACTGAGAGCATTCAAATATATTTTGCTATGAAATCATATGATATTCAGCTTTTACAGATATTTAATATTTCCAATACTCGTTGCACTATTGATCTCAGTGTACAAAAGAACATCCAAGACCGAATAAAATGGCGGATATTAACCATCCCACATTGTTTTACTTAAAATCGCGGACATAGTTACCTTACATTCATTCTGCCCTTGTTCGCTAAAAGAGATCGGGATCACAATCCCTAATTACCACGACGACTGATCGGTTGGAATACCTAACAAAAATGATTAGTTTATTAGTTCGAGAACATACTAGAACGTTCTCTCGATTGTGTCTCATTAGCGATATTTCCGCGCAGGAAACAATACGGGCATTAAAAGGATTATTCATTATTGGTTCCTACTCATTATTGGTTCCAATAGCATTATCCGATTCCGCTCGTCTCGATGTAAGTTAGCTATCAATGTTTATAACGGAAGGGGTTAAACGATAATAACGAGTATTGTGTATGAAAACAGTAGCAAAAGTTGTAAGTTATTTTATTATAATCGGTTTTTAAAATTGAACAGGTACAATCGAAAGGTTAATAGTGTATAATAATATTTGTAGGCCCCTGTCCAACAGGATGAGGCAGGCTGTACCTTACCACGACGTGACGTTACGATGCAGGTTTTTTGTATTTGAATTATTCTCCGCACAATGGAATAACTATTATATTACCTTACTTACGGACGGTGTATGTGGTATTAAAATAATTAAACACAGAGTACCTAGTTCAAACGGTATATTGTTGGCGAGTGTACTATAAGTTTTAATGGTCGGTATGGTGTGGGCGTGTAGGATTGTGACATGTGTGATTGTGGATTTCCGTAATGTCACAGCCGGTAACGAAGCGGAACGCGAAGATTCATTACACGCATTAATACGCTATGGAAAACATCAGGCTGTCGCGCGAGCGCAAGTGCAGCTAGTTGAATGGCAGGGTCTGCTCAATTATTGCTCTTTAATGTTTCAATTACAAAGGGCTAATAGCGTTTACAAGGCGTAAGAAAACTTTTTTGTGGATCATTGGAGAACCCTCGCATAGTTTGTTCCGTAGGTTGCGATACTAAACAGAGAATCGAGTCGGTTAGATGGGATGATGGTCAACATAGAAGGCGGCAGGTGGGGCTAACTAAGGTCGGGCTTCTGTCCAGTAGTAAAAAAATATCTAATCTTATCGGAGACTGATTGACTGACCCTCCGCCGCGACCTCGCTGCAAGCGCCGGGAGCTCGTGAGGAAGGACCTCGTACAGGTCTGAAACTAGTCGGGCCACCCCGAAAAACGCACGTGAGTTAAGCCGGTACATTTGTAATCTTGTGTATAAACACTGACGAAACATTTAACAGTAAAATAGAATAGTTAGATCTGACATGCTTCTTCTACACTTATAAATCTTTCCATACGCTAGTTTTTGAGCCTGCTGACTCAATGATCATTATTTATTATGTTATATTACTAAATAAACGTTTGCGTATATAAGAACTTATGATTCCCTCGCTGGTGTAGATTCGCCAACTGCATGTAAAGAAATTTGGTTTTGCGACCGCCGTTAAAACGGAGGCGCTCGGAATATGATATTTTTTATTAGACTTACAAGTACCCACATGTTTAATCATAAATGTGAACGTGTGTCGTAAACGTTGACATTCGTAAAACGTAACGCGCGTCCTTGTTGCTTGGATTCGCTGGCGAATCAAAAACAATTTGTTCCATTGTGCACTACAACAGATCGATAGTTATAAAGTAGTACGAATAAAATCTATAGGATCTTGTCTAGCTTTTTCAAATTTTAAGACTTGAAGGTGGTTTAATTTTTATTTTAAAAATTATCTGGCCAACAGCACCATCTATTGCGAGCGCTAGATGCATGTGCCATCGCGATTTTTTAAGTGGTGAGTTAATAAGGGTAATAACGATGTTTAATTTTAAACAAAACACCAACCCTATATGCACAGATATGCTAACGCGAGTTAACTTGCCCGTTTAAAGCATACGGGCGCGAACTAACATTAGCTTATTCCTTAGAAGTCCGCAGTAGAATATAAGCGCTGTATAATTTTTCGCGTTCAATGTTTGTAATGGCACTTTGTTCATACTATTATGGCTACGTATTATTTTTTCCAAATTGCTTCAACCTAACCAACTATTGACTTGGCAATTACGTTGGTATAATGGTTTCTTATAAATAGTTATAATGTTGAGTTTATGACACATTAACACGATAGTATATAAACATTGGCATAGCTAAATGTTTTTATCGTCGATTTTAATCCGTCAGGGTTGTTCTCACTGGATGGTGCCAGTATGTATGTTAACAGCCATCTTGTATGTTAACACTTATTGGTGCTGAATCGTGCTTAAATCGGCGTGGTTTGTATATAAAAAAATGAAGTCAAAAATTTGGATTTTGCGTAGTCTCAATCATCGCTAGAGTATAGGTATTCAAAATTTTAAACATTCTACAATTAGCTGGAAAATTGTTAAAATTTCAATGTACAATAAAAAAATATTATTTCATTGTTGGTAGTCTTTGAGTCAAATTCATTTCTTGGATTAAGATACAGTGGCGTCAAACATATGTGACGAACACAACAAAGAGAATCAAGAAATAATAGTTAACTATTAATACCTAATCACCTGGGTTGACTGGTAGAAAATGCCACTTGGCATTAAGTCCGCCTTTTGTTACCGACAATAGAGGATAAATAAATAAATATCTCTATCTCTCACTAACGTGTTGCGAATACATTGAAGCCAGCAAAGTCTTTAACATTTTAACGCCAATAAATATTATTAGTTCTTTTTTCCTTATTTATTGCAGCGAAGTGTATGACAGAAAGCTGATGAATAGGGCTGTATGTTATCATACCATCGTATCTACGCCGCGTTCAAACCGCTCATGTATAAATTGATAAATATTTTTTTGTTTATGCAACCCTAGTTTAACAACTAAAGTTTGTTGATGTACCTATCTGAAATATTCTCCAAGCGTTATTGATATTGGGATTATAAAAAATACTATTACCGATAAAATACGAGACTGTAATCGGTGTTTGTAGTGGCTATTGATGACGTACGTGTTCATACATGTATGTGTGTGTCATATACAATGTTGATGTTTGCCCACAATTGTGACCTGCCTAGTGGCTGGGATTGGGTGGTAGGTGCAAATAATTTGTCTCCATTAATTAATCGCAATATGTGGTTAATATTTCTCTGATGGCAAACCGGTATAATTATTGCAACTAAAACACTTGGGATTAGAACAGGTAGCAACGAATGTGGCTACAATGTAATATAATTAAAGGAAACAGATGCAATTTGTTTATTATTTATAATATTATAATTACGGCTCCCGTGTAATTATACGAAATGTATTCACGGCGGCCGCTTCGGTTCGGTCTGCGTTAAAATTACAGGTTGTTTTGCATATCTAGCAATCGGCCGCCCGCTAGCCTCTAGCCGCTGCACACACAGCTAAGTAGGTTAAAGAGAAACTAAAGCTTTAAATAAGAAAAATCAACAATATACAAAAGGCTCAGTGGAAAATATGAGATATGGCGATGACGTCGTCCCTAAAGTTGGGTGTACACATCTAGCGGGACGATCAGCGTATCTTATTTATTTCAGCTGTCTGAAAATTTAAGTAGGTACCAATTACATAGAATTACAAAAAAATTGCAAACCAATACCAGTGTCTCGCTCATTATGAAGTACTCGTATAGATAGAGAGAGACAGTGACAAAATATTTATATTTTGTTTAAAATTAAAATTAAGTTCATTTATTAAACTGCGGCCCTTTGAATGTAATCACAACCTAATGAAGCTTCTGATTGATATTCACTTTTTATAACTGTTCCAAATTTAAGCTGTGTCATCACTGAATATTCTACATTTCAAAAATGTAAAACGTGAGTTCAATCTCAAGTGATAATAAAGATAAACCCCTCTGGTTTTGTAAAGTTGTACGTTTGTAAAGTCATAATAAGTTAACTTGAATTTCTTCAAGAGTTGAAATTACATTTTGCAGCCATGGTCTAAAAGTGAATGTTTTGGTGTTCCTGTCTTTCTCGTATACAGTTTTTAAATGACTGCTTTCCAAAGATGTATTTTGACTGTTTAATTTTACGCTAAGGCGGTGTCACACGTTTAATCTAAACGAGGTTGTGTGATGTCAGAGCGCGGGCGCGGGCGACTCCCGCCGTCACTGCGCACCTATCCCGAATGATTCATGTTTGGAAGCGGCGTGTACGCTCGTAATGTGCGCTAATTTGATCTAAAAATAACGCCTATTCTTTGTTTGTTAGATTTTTACGAAATCTGCCCGTGTTCATTATTATGTTTGTAATTCCGTACGCACTGTGCATTCGGGTGAGCTATTTCTTTTATGACTCTCAAAAATAACTCACAATATTTCTTAATTTCGTGCCGTTACTTGCACCGACTTTATTATTTCCCACCGGCGGCACGCGAGCCCGAACGCCTCTGCGTTTTTATATAATTCCCAAGGAATTATTGGAAAAGTTTACGGATAGTTTTAGTTTACTAGTAAACTAATAATAAATAGCACGCACTAAAATTATTCAAATATAACGACATTATTCAAATTTAACGGCTAACCTAACATGACTTTAACAAGTACCTATGAATGAAAAATATTGTCATGTTGTATATACATACGTTAACTACTTTAATGTTGTTATTAAGAATTCATTGGAAAACTGATTCATAGAGAAAATATTGCATAAATTAACTGACATCGTTCTAACTGTCAATTCGTAACTATAGTTTCTATTTATAATTAATAAAGATTAGTGAAAACACCTATTCCTCGTGAAAAGATTTGTTAATTTAATTCGCTGTTCATGTAATACATAGAGTTGTAGCGTGATATTCAGCAATTAATAATGGCTTTGTATTTAAATTGAATGCGTTAACAGGAGAATTTAAATAAAATGTAACATGTGTCGTGCGCTTAATTATATACCTTACTTATTCTCGATGAAATATTGCCGTGACACGGTCAGGTGTCACTTTGATGTGCCTTTAAATAAACCATCCGTGAGTAGTGCCTTTATGTTTATGAACTCGCCTCTTCTACGTGTCGTATTTCTCATTGACCCCACATTCGAGACCCCCTGCACGAATCTCCTTTGCCTTTATGAACATGCGGTTACGGTTTT
>DWMG01005128.1:0-10429 GCA_018244855.1 Elbella merops | reverse complement strand
CCTATTTTGATATCTACGGCTAACTGATAAGGCATACATTGCAACAGAAATATGAAACGTTTTTATCGCAATTTATGTACTGTGCATACAACGTCACAAGTGCAATAATGGGACGTAAATATTTGTTTTGTCTTCGGTAATGATGGATCGATGTCATGGACGAGCCCCCGCCATTATCGTGCACGAGGCTTGAGACGGTCCGCTGATAAAACCAATCGGCGTGATCGCTTAGGGAAGTCTATTTACGGAATCTGTAGTTGAAATATTTTTGTATGTTCATTTATATCTAAGCCACTCTCTCTCTCTCTTATTTTTTTTTCCAAACGGTAATACCACTTACTTTAATTAATAACATATCAAAGAAATAACATTAAAAAATCAACACGAAAAAAACACATCAAATTCAAGGCCACGTCATACTCTCTTGAACTTAATGCGAAATTTTTCTTGATTATATTTAAATATAGTATTTATATACATCAGAGTTAAAAGGGTGTTTACAGATAGTTCAAATATCTTACAATTATTTTCTTGATTAAAGATATATAAAAACAACGTAACATCACGCCTGTAATCTTCGAGGGTGTAGGCAGAGGAGTGTAATACACGCCCACGTTTCATCAGTTACATTTACGTCCCATGCAATAGGTGATGAGCTTATTGCCATACGCCTGACACAGATCGAGACTCCAAGTCACTACTTGAAATTTATAATTAGAAAATTTCGATAGTACCCGATCCGGGATTTGAACCCAGGATCTCGCGATCGACAGTCACGCTTGCAACCACTGGAGCAACGAGGCAGTCTATTATAATTAAACTTTGCTTATTAGGAGTACCGAAGAAATAAAACGTTGCATATTTGCAGCTATCAAGTAGCTTGTTAAAAAGCATCTAATTGCATTTTAACACATTAGAGATTATTAACCTTATCTTAATGAACTGAAAAGCAATTCTGTATTACCCCTATCCTGGAAATCATGACATGTGAATAAATAACTATTTCTACATAAATATAGCTAGCTACATTATGCTTATTGCGTTGTTAAGCCAAGCCTATAAAATTGGGTGCAAAAAAACATCGTGAGAATCATTATCATCATCAGCCTATTCCCGCCCACTGTTGGACATAGGCCTCTTCAACGGCACGCCACTGAGCTCGATCTTCAGCTCTTCGCATCCAACCACTGCCAGCCCCTTTGCGTATATCGTACCACCTAGCTAGAGAGCGTCCTACGCTACGTTTGCCCAGTTGTGGTCTCCACTCCAAAACACGTCTGCTCCAGCTCGTGAGAATACTTGATAAATTTACAATTCTCTATACTGTACTCTAATGCGTGTGAGGCCTGTAAATTCCGACAAAGGCAGGGCAGCACACTACGACCTTAACTTCTTTCTTTCTGAGAAAAGATCTGTGTCCAATAGTGCAACGATAAAAGGGGTGATGATACTGACCGGCAAAATGAAAAAACAGTCCAATGTCGGGTAATCAGAAGTCTCTGTTACTTAAAAATCTTACTTCATAAATGTGATGTTATGAATCAAGTTTACTGGCCATTTATTGATAAAGACTCTTACAGATCCTATTCCACACTGTACCTCATCATCATCAGCCTATCTTAGTCCACTGCTGGACATAGGCCTTCCCCAAAGGGGGGTTTATGCCCATAATCTCCACGCTGGGCATGCGGGTTGGAGATCGCAGGCCACAGCTTTTCGCACCACCGACGCTGCTGCCCGTCGGCGGCCAGGGCTTTTAGCCGTGCCTATTTAGGCTGCGCTATACCGCAATCAGCCGGTCGCCAGTCTTAATTATTATTAATTATAATTAAATTTATATGTTATTCTATCTCTTTCTACTTTAAATGGACATTAACTGAAGTTCTTATATTTTCCCATGTTTCCTGATTATTACACCCTAACAGTTCATGGCGAGATTTAATATCTTCTAATGTTTTAGGTTACGTTTAACTAAATAATTTAGCAATTGGTGTGTTTTAACAACTAAAATTATAAAAATAGAAGGTGGCATATCGTACCTTTTCAATTGAATGTAATGCAATAATGTAATTGAATGTAATGCAATAATGTAATGTAATGCATTAGTTTTTTTTTTATTAATGTAATTTGAAAAACGGCCGGTTTTTTCACCGCATGGGCGCCATCATTGTGGCCTGTTGTGAAGTGGATTTTGCCTGTTATGAAGGAGTGCTCTTTCGGCCTTTACCTTTTAAATATTTATCTTTATTCTTATTTCATTTTTGTATATCTGGAGGTTAAAAGCTGAGGTTGCTTTAAATAAATGATCGAAAAATATTCTGAACGCGGTGAAATGGTGATAAAATCTCCACGGCAACACAATTTTTTATTTGTTATACTTGACTTTAATTATACTATAGTAACATATAAACATATCATAGATATTTTATTTTGGTACTGGAATGGTCTATTTTAATGATTTGATCAGTTATTTTCTCCATATCAAAATTTTCATAGTGATTGCTTAATAGTTAATAATAGATTTTGAATTCGTACTGCAAAAGTGAATATAATTTCCCGCAAAGAGATATACATGAAACTCATTTAAAATTGACCTAATTATAACACCCATGTAACGCACCTTAAGAATTTAAACAAATTATCCAAATAATAATAATAATAATATGAAAAGGACCGTAACAATAAACCAATCCATGGTTTTTATACTTCAAGTTTACGATCTACGGAAGATCTACGGAAGGTACGAATACAATTAAATTTGGAGAGAATCCATACAAATGAGCATGCACACATTCCTAATAGAATGTAATCACTTGCAGCCGAAGCCAGATATAATTGAAAGTTTGAGTTTGAGATGAAACGGAAGCCGCAAGATTGAAGAACGTTATATTGTTACATTCACTTCATTTTATCGTGTGTCCATTAATTATAATCTATTGAACATTGTGTTTGATTAATTTTGAATCGTCTCGAATGGCTTCAGTAATATACTCGTAATTAGTTTTTGAGTTAGTTCCTTTCTTATTTTCTTAAGGAATGATTGCTGTCAGGCTCGACTGCTCCATCCAGCATCACTGGATGGAGACAGCAGTAGGCTTAATTAATTAGGTTAATTAGTAGTTAGAAGGGCAAAAATTATTACTGACACACTACCACAAAATGTATGGATCAATGGTCTGGAATAAACATTATTATTATTATTTGTACTCTAATTCACGAAAGGTTTACAACCAAATAACAATACAGTAACGGTATGTGCTTACTCATAAAAGTGAGAAGTTTAGTTATTTATTTAACGTAACATCACGCCTCTAATCGCCGTAAAGATAGACAAAGGAGTGTAGTACACCTCCCATGTTTCAGTTGTTACATTCAGCGCTTGCAATCACTCAAAAAACAAGGCAGTAATTTTCCAATCATTATTGACTTATTTATCTATTTTTATCAACAAAGGCTTTATTACCAAATGGCGTTTTCTTCCAGTAAAGTTTCTTTTAGTGCAGGTGAAAATGTGATGCAATCACCGAATTTTGATGTAAAATATCATAAATGCGTTTGATAATTTTTTATACAATTTTTATAATTTTTTTTATACAATTTTATATAGTTTGGGGTGTTACAATTAAATATACTACACCTAACCAACTTTTACGCTCAAAGAATTTAATAACTTACTCCCTGTAGGCACCCTTTACTCTGTACGAGTATGTTCACAAAAAGACCCACTCGATTTAGCGTTCACTATTGTATTGCACATCAAAGACCTAGGGACGTTACCTGGACTTAGGGCGGTCCATGGGGATACTCAAAATGAATAGGATTTAAGAAATCGATAAATTTAATACACTTTGAAATCGCCGTTTGATAATTTTTAGTCACCCTAATAATTTCGTAAAGCTGTAGTAACTTGGGGGTTTTATTCAGCTTAAATAACCACATAACAAATGTCATAGTTATTAAAATTCAGTGAAATATTTTAGACTGGCAACATCATTCCGACTTCGTTAGTCGTTTTCTATTTCTTATAAAGTTAGTTGTAGATAAATATGTATGTAAATAAAATAACTGTATTATTGTTAACGATGTTCTTCTACACCCGCGATGACTGTTCCGCCAGCTGTTCGATATTGACTAGAGTACAATTAGTTAGTTTAAAATTAGATTGAGTAAATAATTAACCAGCGACAAATCTCTAGTTTTTAATTTCAAATATAATAGACACGTTAAAATAGTCTTTTTCCGGAATCTCTTTATTTAGATTGGAGTGGTTTTCTAAGGATGTATTGTTGTCCGCAGTGACTCAGACCGCTGATGCCGAAACGAAGCAAATGTGCCCGTCGGACGGCAGCGGTATCTTGCTCCTCGACTGCCCGCGTGCCACTCTCTATTTACACTTTCCTCACGAGAAAGAATTGAAGGTAAGTTGTTTTGACGTTTCAGCCCTTCATGATTTCTTATAATTGTGTATATAGATACAATTGTTTAATCAAATACTCTTTATTTGCGTTTTCCTCACGAGAGAGAGCTGAATGTAAGTTATTTTAAAATTTCAACTCTTCATTATTATTTCATTTCCTTGTATGTGTGTGTTGTTCCAGTAAGTATGTGTGTGTACATATATCCTTCATTAACCAATAACTATACCATTATATAAAAGAGTATTTCACTTCATTATCTTTACCAATTCCACTTTTATACCTGATATTGTGTTTATTGCTTAAAATATATCCTATTAAAACGTAATTGTCATTCAAACTTACGCGGTTCTATAACTATTGTTTCATCGTCATTGTCATGCCATTTACTTATGCCTTTTATGTATTTCATCAAATCGAGTTAATAGTCGTATAATGCTCACTGTCTATATACTGTCATGTATGTCATATACTCTATACATCATCTACTTTGAGTTTGTTTAATTCATAGCTTGTAGTAATATTGTAATTTCAAAATATATACTGAGTAATAATGATAGTGTAGTTAGTAGCTTAGAATTCAGAATTTAGTCTTCCACTTCGTTGTTCCGGATTCAGATCTAGGGGCGCACTTTTTTTTACAAAGTTACGAGCGTTTTAACATTAAATATTATTTACTGTTACGACGTAGTAAAACACTCGCGCGAAAGCCGTAAAATTCTTCGTAACGTGCCTAAAGGCGTGTGATGTCAGCCAATACGCACTTGGTCATCGTGCTATAGTCACTTGGTCAAGCTATGCCTACTCTTTTTATTCTGAGGGGACACCCTTATCCAACGGTGGAGTGGTAAAAAGCGACGGTAGAAGCGGCGTTCGCCTTGATTTAAATAGTATTTTACTTTTTATAATGTCTTATTTGTTCCGCTAAATTTGCCGGTCATTTCATATGAGGTATCTCAACAGCAATGGCGGACATCTTCCTCTAAGGATCATGTTTGAATTTGTAACAATAGCGAGACACATTACGTCGTTTGTAACTCCTTTGTCGTATTATATTTAAAAAAAAAGGAATAGACAATAGATACTTCTTTAACGTGTTAAGAAGTTATCGTCTTATTCCCTATTCTAAGTCCATTTTGCCACTGGCTTTTGAGATAAATTTAAAACAGCCTCTTGACACTAGGTCACGAGGACCCCTGCGGCCGATGGAGTGATTTGAATTTAAATTGACGAGAACTAATAGGATTCAATAAAGAAAATTGCCTGCCAGAAGCACTAGATAACGACAAAGAGGATTTTGTTTGGTGAATCAAATCAAATCTTGTTGGGTTGCAATGCTTTGTAACCATTAAAAATCTAATTTTACTACGCAAGGCCACTACTTTGCGAAGTAAAATTGGTTCTTTGATAGTTCTATAGTTATTTTCTCCAAGTTCTTGGAGTTGGCTTGCGTTCCGTCACGCACTAAACTGAGCGGTATTATAATACACCGCACCACTCACCGCAGGGAGAATTTCCACCCCTACCAACTGGATACGTGGAAGTCTTCAACGGTGCGTTTCTCACGCTCGTTTCTGCCACGAACATGTAAACTTTGGAATGGGCTTCACCCGAGGTCTTCCCAGCGCAATATGAGATGGGGTTCTTCAAAAAAACCGTCATCAGTGTCCTTCTGGGCTAGCAACGTGCTAGTAATAATACCTCTGGTGTTGAAAATGTCCATAGGCGACCCGACATAGGCCCGTTTGCCTGTTGGTCAGCTTATGCAATAAAAACAAATTAAAATTGATTGAATTTATTCCCAAAATAAGCAGTCTGATCTGTCCCATCCTATCTGCTAGTTTTAACATTTTCTGGACATAGGTTCCTTTGACCGCCGAATGGGTAGCAGCGTTGGTGTTATAAAAAGCCATTTCCTGCAATCCTAACCCACATGCCCAGCACGGAAATACTTATGATTCACATACTCGTAATTGTATTAATCATCAATCAACGCCAAAAAGGGGAATACATACATATATATTTATTTATATTCTTACTGCATCTGCATTGTTTTACGAAATATTTATTTGATTCGTCACGAGTAACAATTTTTTTATCATGATAATAAGAAAAAGGAATGTCCGTTCTTTTGCCTACGTATCGAAAAAGTCGAATCTCCTATAAATTAAAATTCAGAATACAGTGTTGTAGAAGTATCAACTTCGCTTCTACTAATATAATACTAACGGGACTATTATAGGGGAGCACAGACAATTGTCATTATTGTCGAGTACTGTTTTTGCCGCACACATACGAGATATAATCGGTGAGATGTGTCCGGGGATAAGGTGACAAGTACCAGTCATTTTATACTGTGTAATTCACATGACAAGTGTAACTCTTGTAACTTTTCCATTGGCAATTCAAAAATTAATACAGCAACGGTCTCTTCGCTATTTATCAAACGGTATCAAATTCTGGAACCAAACGGCTCGCATATATGGTATTTGAAATAAAAATTACTTATTAGGTATAGGTATATAGAAATAAACATGAAAACTAGTTGTCATTAATTTATATAGGACTGTGTAGGTCTTACTTATACGATTTCTAATATTGCCCCTTTGATTAAGAGTGTGATACCGAAATAGTACAACGATGAAAAATTATTTAATTGCTAATTTCGTTTTGCGTGGTTATTGCTATAGTCGTTAAAAAAAAGATTCAGAATATTAGTTTTTTGATTATACGCTTCAATGGACGCCCTTTGGTAAGCATGTAATGAATGGCCTTTTCTCTTCTCGTCCTGAGAGGAGACCCACGCCCGCGCCCAACACTGAAACTATATAAATGATGATAATGATAATTTACTTTCATAAACATGCATTTAAAAAAATTCAAGTGGTCTTGATATTTATACTCTGTTAAAATGATTTTGTGTATTACGTTTTTAACGCGTCTCATCTCGTCCTCACGCACATTTTATAAGGGTAAGCCAACGAGTTTGGTGCCGGTTATAATGTTGCTTAAAAATCCTTTACCTACAGTTATGTGACCATCTCAGTACTAGACTAACTGATAATAAGGGGTCTGACTAACCTAAACAGGACTTGAACATTTGACCGCCTCGTTGGTCGAGTGGTTGCAAGCGCAACTGCCAATCGGGAGGTCCTGGTTTCAAATCCCCGGTCTGATACTATTGGATTTTTCTAATTTAGAAATTCTAATATTGACTCGGAGTCTGCATGTGTGCCCGGTGTGTGGCAATAGGCTCACCACCTATTACATTGTGGGACTTAAACGTAACCGGTGAATCGTGGAGGTGTACTACACTCCTCTATCTACCCATTCGGGGATTACAGGCGTGATGTTACGTTGACCCTAAACATTTATAAGTCGCTTGCAGGTGTCTGTGAATGGCAAAAAAAATATTGGATTTATTATTTGAAATACTTGAAAGAAATGCTTTTAAACCTAACACACGACAGATAATTTGTGAATAGATTATTTATACCGCAGTAACAAAGAAATGATACATGTTCCGAGATATGACTGAACTATGCTAGGAAAAGAGAAACGCAGTGGCAACAACTATAACACACCAACGTTTCGTATCGTTCAGCATTTAATCGTTCAAAGACCGTTTGTTCGTTCAATCGCTCTTCAACATGGCCACGCAAACATGTACGCACAAGGTTATATTGACTCTAACCAAATTGTGCAGTATCCATTAATACCGGTTTAGTGATCGGAATGAACATATCATTACAAAATACCCTTTGTGTGTACGACGAAATAAATTTGGGCTGTTGACTGGTATCGCTTTGATATCGGTATCCGACGCTTGTCAATCTAGTTAATTGATTAGGGAATCACGCCCGGTGCTGGTACACTCCAGCGAGGGATTTCGGCAGAATCATGGATCTATCGTATATAAGTCTCTTATAGGTTTAGGCCGTTTCTAATTGAACTGAGTCTATATTCACTAAGTATTCACCTGAATTTATACTCACGATAGTAATAATTGTAAGAGATATTCTCAAAATAATCTAATGATTAAATAAAAATTGCAAAAGTTAATGAATATATTGATTATATATTTATAAAGGCACTCACGACTGCTTGGAGCTTTTTGTAGATAGTAAGACTTATTTAATTCTGTTCCACGTTGTGCAGTTATAAAGATCTCAATCATCAATCATCAGATCATTTATAGCTTACTTATAATTCTCATAATATGGTATTTTAATAGTAAGGGGTTTAAGGTCTTTCTATTGTGCCCACTGCGCATTGCTGAATTTTACACCCTTCAAGGGACAACGTGGAGAAATTGAAAACGTACATTGTTTTCATAATATTTTCAGTCAGTGATATTTAATCTTAAAACGTGTAGATTTATATGTATTAAGGACGTACGACGGAAAAGATAAGGGCGATATGATTGGGCAACATTTGATTTTAATATGAAACTATTAAAAAACATATTGGATTTTAAATAACCTTTTGCCGACGGTGTGGACTCCTCGCTTGTACTCGTATCAGTACCGGTATATGGTCTACGAATAAGTCTGTGTGTCCGCATTATCATAGGGTTGGCGGTACATGGTGAAGTTGGCGGCTCACAATAACGGTGCAAAAATTCACCATCAGCAGTTGACGAAGGAAGACGTGCCCACTATAGTAGACAAATGCATCAGCTTCATCTACGCACATGGTATGTACGCACAGCTCTTTAGATACGTAGATACGTAGGTACTATTTATATAGAAGGGCGCGATAAGTTACTGGAACCAAAATATATTTAAGGAATCCCTGGAACTAATTTTATAATCGTATATATAGCATAAAGAAAAATTTCACAGGTTTTATTTTATTTATTACTAGCTAATAACCTTTTTTAAAGAATTTGATGTACGTAACAAAAATCTCAATAATGCGATTCCTATCCCTTTGTTTTTTATGACTTTTTGTTATTTTTTGTATACACATAAAATTATTTATCAACCTTACTTTAGTTACTCGAATTGAACTTGTTGGTGTGACAGGCAGCCTCACGGAAGGTATATATCGGCGTGCGGGCAGTAGTTCGGTCCTGTCAGAGCTGCTGGCGCGGTTCCGACGCGACGCGTGGTCGGTGCAGCTGAGCCCCGGGGAGCACTCGGAGCACGACGTCGCCGGAGTTTTGAAGAGGTTCTTCCGCGACCTCCCCGAGCCCCTCGTCCCGCAAGAAATGCACAATGCATTGATCACTGCTCAAGGTAAGTTGTTAACTGCAGATCTTAATAGCTTAGTGCGTTTTGTTTGACGACCACTTTCTCCATATGAGTGGTCAATAATATTTTGCCTATTAGATTATTCTAGTCGAGTTGCTTAGCAATTATTAGCAGATTTCCGTTCACGCGTCATCGAGTAAATGTGTGCAAATGGGTGCATTATATTGAAACTTAGATAGTCAAGTATGTATTTCTATTCGTAGATATAAAAGACACTGGAGCCCGTTACGCGGAATATAAGCGGGCGATGCTTTCGTTGCCTTTTGTGGCTTCAAACACGGCTCGTAAGCTGTTCGCCCATCTGTATTTCCTCCACACAATGTCGCACGTGAACAAAATGAGCGCGGAGAACTTGGCGGCTGTCTGGGCGCCCACTATCATGCCCGCTGCCTTAGTAAGTATCATATTGTATAATATTTTTTTAGTAAATAGTTTTCAACAACGTCAGTGAATAGCAGCTTGGTACTAAGTCATTAAAGAGACTTTCAAAAGATTCGTCTGTTATGAATAATAAAGTATTATCTTCCATTTATTGACGCGATTGCCTTGCGAACGGTATCGACTTTTAGCTGAATCTGATAGTAAAATACTATTGTAGACGAGTAGCGCGTTGCAAACGGCGTGGTCGCCGAAGGAGGTGTACGTGGTTCGGGACTTGATAGCCAATTTCGAGATGGTGTGGGAGCCGACGGAGGGCGAGCGGCGGCGCGAGGCGGCGGTGCGGCGCGTTCTCATGCGCGTGCTCAGCAACTCCGCGCC
>DWMG01005127.1:0-10429 GCA_018244855.1 Elbella merops | reverse complement strand
ATACGCCCTCAAAGAAACCTTTGGTGATTTCCAAAATATTTTGCTGGACTATTCTCCGAATACTGATGAATGGTGATTTTTCAAAATAAATTATTTCAAAAACCCAGAGTATTCCCAAAACCTTACCAGTAATGGTGGCGCAGACGCCCCAGAGCAGCGCGAACACGAAGGTGCACTGCAACCACACCGTGCTGAACTGCGACTCGCCCTCCAGCAAGCACGAGAACAACCGCGAAAACGACTGTTAAATACGAATGCATACGATACTATAAAGGAACGACGACAATTTGTTTTGTTTGTAATAACAATAATAATTTAAGTCAACTTCACAGATAAATATGTGACCTGGAATTGAACTATGTCCTTACCTAAAACCGTAACCACACAGATTATAAGCTACATGTATGCAAATTTGAAGAACTTTCTAAAAATCTCTTCTCACGTGAAACTGATGTATTTCTCCAACGTGCACGAAATGATTGCACTTGAGTTGCAGGAATTCCAAGACGGCTGGCAAAATCCAATCAATGAGCTCCTGGATCAGGTCATACTGCTCCGGAATTAGTTTCTTGCTCAAATATGTGTTATACGATGCCAAGAACGCCCTCCATCCTGGTTTAGAAAAGAATACCAGTAACAGAAGGAATTTTGGCAGAAACTATCACAATAACCTATACACGCCATATACTCATAAATTACAGTTAGCCAAAAAATGTTATACTAAAAAAATATATATGTAATGATAAAAAATCAATTTGGTCCTTTTTATCTTTGCGGAATGTTCGATGATCACAATTCTCGGCTTCCATGAACTTTTCAGCAAAACTAGCATGTCATTTATTTATAGACACGAGCCCTTTTAGACTTTATGGGCCTTCTAAATTCTCCTATGAGTTTTACAAAAATATTTTTAAATACCAGATCGAAATTAAAACGGTAATTCAACTTTAAACGCCCAACTTCGCTATTTATATTCAACGTACTTCCTTTATTACTTTCCAAATGTAAAATTTACCACCCGTTATTAGATCTATATGAAGGAAGAGAAAAACCATTGTATACCTAATTGCTCCGGTTCCATGTATATCATACCGCAGCGTGAGACTGTGGCTGGGGAGGCGAACTCTAGATCCGCAGGCTCGAAGATCAGGTTCATTTTGTTCGTCATCTATTAATTAAATGGACGTGTTACAGAATTTAAGTCTTAAAATCTTTTAATGTTAAGTGAATAGCAATCCAGTGCAAAGCAACCCCAATTGTTTTCCACCATCCGTAAATATCTGCAACCAACCTCAAATAGAACGAGAAGCTTCATTTCCTTAATACTAAGACAAATAAAAAACAACAAACAAGTGTTTTAAGATAATAATTTAATGTTTTTAAATAGGATAGTTCCTACCAATTAGTTCAATTATTTATTAAGATTTAATAAGTATATTAATTAGTATCAATTGGTAAAAGGATACAGTACTGTTTGTGACACTAGTCAGTTAATACTGTTTAACAAGTCAGCGGTCGCATCAATTTTCTTTTCTAATTGGTCACATAGATTCAATACAAATTCATATGCGCAACATGGTACCAAGTGTTACCTGTATGATCTCGCCGCTCATGAGACACAGCTTCTTGTTGTCGTCCAGCACGGTGTTCATGTTCTCTATCCACACGGCGTCCACCGGTCCGTCGAACAGGATCCACTTCCGGTCGCGTGTTATAGACATCGCGTATTCCCGGAACGCTATCGCCAAAACTCCATCCGACCTGAAAGTTATTGTTGGAATGACACACACCAATAATTCAAGATTTCTGGAACCTTGCAGAGAACTTTTAGAAGATTCCCAATAATGAGTAGATTTGAGTCCTACGAACAGCTTAGGAATATAATTGAAGTAGGTTTACAACGGGAGCTGTTAACTATTTAAGCAGCCACTCAAAGATGAACTAACTTGACGCTTATATGGGACTGGTAACTAACTAGACATGTGAAAAATTACCTCACAAAACGTGTAACAATGTTTCTTACCACTCGTGTGAAGCCGGATCAAAACACCCGTACAGTTGGCCCATTGTAATCGCCTTGGGGTTTATGATACGGTAGATAGCACCAAACTCTTTGTGCCGCGGTGGCGGCTTCATCAGTTGGAGGGCACGGAGCGAGTCCGCCAGGGACTGATAAGCCTGCGTCTTGCCGCCCATGGGCGGACCAACTATCATGAACCCGTGCCGGACTAGCATCATCTCGTAAATCTGTAATTTGAACCACTAGCTTATTGTATGCTATGATTGATACATGTTCACAAAAGAAAAAAATGACATTCGACATTCTGAACGTCCTAATTTTTGGGACTTACTAAAGCAGACTTATAATAAAAGATTTAATATATATGCGTTTATAATATCATATACATGGTATATATCACATGGTTTATGAGTTATACCCGAAGATCAATTTATACTTAAATTTAAATAAAACATACTGATAATCAGCCATGCTGCCTTACCTGTATGATCTTCTCGAGATACCACTCGGTGGGTTGTAAGTTTCTCTTCTCTAGCTCTTTATTGATGCAGCGCAGGAGTTCCGCCCTGTCGGGTTGTGGTATCTCCACGCCGGGGAACAGGTCGGAGTATATACCAGCAAACAAAGGTACATCCTACAATAAATCAGATCGACTGCTACTACAAGAGACAAATTACATCCTACAACACTATGTTCCTTACTCCATAAGGGACTCACAGTAGTGAAATGCTCAGTACTGTAAGTTTCTTTACAATTTCACAAACTATAAAGCATTCATTTAGAGTACTAACTCTTCTATACGAAATAATAAACGTGTGATATAAAAGAGCAGTCCTGCTACCATAATCGTAAACTCAGAGATCAGGTTTTGACAGCTCAAAGGATTTCTTGTGATGCAGAAACGGTTTAACTTAGCCAATTCACCTGAGACAGAAACTTGGGCATGTTGACATCTATGATGGCTCTGAGCACAAGTTGCGCCTCATCCTTCTCTGGATAGTTCTTCTTGAGCGCCCCGGACGCCAGCAATACTGACTTAACGGCGCGCATCCCATAGTCGTAGTGGTTCTGAGAGGACAGCTGCTCTGAACACAGCTTGTATGCTTGCACGATCTTGCGAGCTAACCTGGGTAAAAGAAATTTCTAAGCTACATTGAGCAGTCGTAGAAAGGAGATACGTGTAAAAAGTCATTGATTTTATTAATGTAATTAGTGTCAGTTGGTCTTCTCGTTTAATTTCTCCGAGGAAGAAATCATTACTTTCATTTCAAACTTTATGCGTTTTATTGTCGAGTAAGTAAACACGCTGCGAATTTATAAAACTTATACGTAACATGTCCAAGATTTGAATTGAATTAATCAATTGGTTGGTCCAATATTACGAACTGAAGAAACATGCTTCGATACAATGAAATAAGAAAAAGAGAAAAATTTATAGGTATCAAGGAGGTAAGTGACTCTCAAGTAATTCAATTCAATTCTCAATATTGTTGAGCAATAATGTTATAATTAAAACAATACTTACGGTCCGGCATTCACAAATCCATTGGAGTAGAGCGTGATTTCGCCGATCATCGCGTAGTCCGGCACCATCATGGCGACGGTCCTGAACAATACTTTCAAGTTGTCCGGCAGCTCAGTTCGTCCCGCGTAACTGAAACAGAACAGCACAAATTTTAAAGACACTTATACTCGTAGTACATTGCTCGGAGTTTGTTCTAATTTATAGATTTTGTTTTCTAGATATTGGTTTACACGTTAAACAAAACTATAACAAATTTCTGATTAGGACTATAAAAATCGTTTTTCCTGTCACGAAAATAGGCAAAAAATCAATGCAACCCAACCTATGTAACAATACTACTATACCAAAAAATTAATCGAGAAGCATAACTATTTTGTAGACCTCAGTAATTTTCTTCATAAAGACAAAATCAATTCACCCGGGGTTCATGGTGATGAAGACAGAACAAGTAGGGTTGAGGCTAATCTCCGTGCCTTCAAACACAAAGCGCTTTTCGCGACGTAAGATAGCCAGCTGGATGGATAAGATTTGCTGCGCCACCACTGACAGTACTTCCAACTCTATGCGGTTGAACTCGTCGAAGCACGCCCAGGCACCCGACTGCGCTAGGCCCTGTATTCGAACACATAAATCTATGTACAATGGAAAAGAATGAACATAACCAGTGTTTTAAAGGAATCGTCTATTTTAGAAAATAGTCTACAGTATTATCCATTATAATACCAATAAAACTAAGGAATTTTATTTAAATGTTATACGAGTAATATCAGTCAGATCATTGAAAGGCATGATATTAAAAAGAAATTAACTTTAAGTATACGTATAAATAGTACATTTCGCTGACCTTGAAAAATTTTCCCAGCGCTTTGTAGTCCAATCCATCGGAGCAGTTGAAGACGACGCATTTCTTAGCGACAGCTTTGGCCAAGTCTTTGGTCGTCTCCGTTTTACCCGTACCGGCTGGACCTTCGGGCGCGCCGCCCAAATTAAGCTTCAAGGCACTCATTAGGGTCCTAGATGTTGATGTCGTTGTAGGAAGAAATAAATAAGCTTCAAAAACGTTTGTACTAATTGATTATCTTTAATTATGACCGTAGTCTAATCGTGCGACAATAGTTTTAATATTTTTTTATTAAGAAGAAAATCATAATAGGTTGTAATCGGATGGCATTAAGTTCGCCACTAATTACCCAGATGAATACAAAATTAATATATGAGAATACCGAGCTGCAGTGACCCTCAAATTAGCGATATGTTGGAGGATATAGCAGCTAGTAATTGAGACAATAAATGGTAGCTATAATGATGTAGTTCTTCGTTAACATACAATCAATAACGGCTGTTATGCTTGCTTAATTTTTATTAACATTATTTGTATGTGTATATTTCAGATTGAAGAACACAGATGACACATACAGTATGATGCTGGGATAAGTCCTAAGACACTGATGTCAATAGAGTGAAATGACCTCAGTATCAAGTAGACGACCACCTGTAGCAACGATCAGTGAGAGGCGTGGCGACAAGGCGGCCGGTGTTGCCGAGGTACTCGAATCCGTACTCCACGTCGGTAGTAATCATGCTGCAGGTCATGTGGTCGCCGCGCCAGTAGTAGCGCAGTTGGGAGATCCAATTGAAGTCTGTGATTTCGCGAACCTTCTTCGACTCCATCTCCTCAAGAATCGAACGACCTAATAACAAAGACTAAGCATTATGACTCGAAACTTCCTTTTCTCTACTTCTACTCGTCATCTTTTATACACGAGTATGTATACATTACTACGGTACGCGTAGTAAGACTGCAATAGATATAAAGTGACTTTATTATTCGTACATAATTATATATAAAATATAGGGACAGATTGTCCATCGGTAGCCGGGTCACCACGTCTTACGTCCCAATGTATGCTCCTGGTAGCAGGAATCCAAATCTGCATTTGGAGTTCGTTACCATTTAAGAAAACGAACAAAGATAAATACCGTGGACATCAATGACGATAAGCGCCTCGACTGTAATGCGGTTGCCGGGACTCAGGTCACCCTGCACCAGGTACACTAGTCCGGTGATCTGCGCTGTGCTGGTCTCAATCAGCTGCGGTAGACTGTTCGTCTGGATCGCTTCGATAGCCTACATATGAAGAGGGAATCCAGTTTTATAACAAGACAACATCGTACGCGGTAACCGCCATTCGACTGCTTCGCACATTAACATGCCTTTACGGTATAAGACAAGTAACTGTAAAATATTAACACGTTACCAACAATACTTACATTTTACTTAACAAATTGAATTCGCTTCAACGTTCAATAGTTCTACAACAATTTTGCTGTGATCTGAACTGATAGATAGATAATGAAAAAAATTGCGGAAGCTTTGTTAAAGACATCTGGTACGAGGTTATTTACATTAAAATGATTTTCACGATATAAATAATTATTATATTTTAGGTACTTAGATTCGATTTTGAATGGTACAACAACAAGATGCGAATAACACCCGAATCATTTACATTGGGCGATCATGTCCTCTAAAAAGTTACCTCTGATGTATACTGCACACATGAACCAGCCTGGACGATCTGTCCCGGCCAGATCAGTACCCACTCTTCTCTTTTCGCCAGCGGGTAGGCGGTAACAGCTTCAGAAGCCACGTCTCGAAGACTTATCATCATCTGACTCTCTAATTGCTGGAGCCAACGTTCTACCATACCCTGTAAACAACACGGATAAGAAACTTCTTGCTACATTGACAAATAATATCTGATAAAAATTGTGCAGTATATTCAACCAACTTCAAAATCATGATAATGATGATGATGATCGACAACGACTATACGTAGTTCAGTTGGTATGGACTAGGCCTGAGAATGTCAGCAATTATTTCTAGCAGATATTGCAAAATGATTGAGAAAGACAATTATATATTGTACGGAAACCTTAGCGTCAGCCGGTTGTATGCTGGAAGACAGCTTGACAACCTCGCCTTCTGCTGAAGCCATGCCGACAATTTCCTTGGCGGCGTTGAACTCCAGCGTGTAGATACCCTCGAAACACTTCTTGAGGTGAGGCTGCACCCGCATGGGGTCTTTGGTTTCAGACAGAATCTCCAGGAGCTCGTCATTAGATAGAAAGAAGAACCTTAAAACATTAGAGTATGCAGTTTATTTATAGCGTTACATTTGAGAAATAGAAATAAATTGAACCCCTACTTGTTGGGTAATGCATCAAAAAAATTGATTATGAATATCCATAATAAGAATATGAATACAAAAAATTACCGATGAAATAAAATGAACCGCTAACCTGGGGAAGAAAAGCCTCTTTTTCTCCAAATAGTCATTCAGTCCTCTTTGAATGTCATCCAACAGCGCATTATTATATTTGAGTTTCTTAAGAAGATTTGGATAGTCGGTAGCAGTGAGCACCATGGGGTCCTTCTGCGTGGCCGCCATGATGGTGCGCCACTCCTTATCCACGTCGCGGAAGTTGCGCGCCTCCGTAGGCATCTGCCGCATGATGTCCTCCGACGAGAAAATGGGCTCCAGATACATCCAAGTCGCTTGACACTAAAATTTTATTTTATAATTAAAATTTGTCTTATTTAACCTTTAAAATTTTTAAACACTCATTATTACGTATTAGTTACATCATCATCATCATCACACATCATCAGCCTATCTCAGTCCACTGCTGGACGTAGGCCTCCTCAAAATTAGTTACATATTATATATATATTATGCATGTACTTTAGTTACTGATGAGGGCTTGGAAAAATTATTTAAATACCTCGATATGGATATAAAAACGGTAAGGTTTCTATCAAAGTTGACAATTAGACTGAAAAAATACTTAAAAGTTTGAATCTCACAAAAGACTTTTCTATAGTGTCATTTTGCTATCAATTCACCTGCAGCCACTGGTCTAAGATATCTTGCATGCTTATGAGTTTTTCTTCCCAAGCGACCATGTCAGCCTCGAACGCTTTGACATAAGGCGATCCTCGCATGGTTTGCGCCTTCAAAATGTGATCATCCAACTGTTGCTGCACATCATCCAATCCTGTCAGAATACCCACTCCCGTATCCCTGGAGAAATACTCTATATAAAATTCCTATATAAACTCTATATAAAAATTAGTTCTAAATCATTAACGAAACAATCTTGCTAATTTTCTTTGTTTATCACCTTCGCTATAGTGTAGAAGCAAAGATTAGAAGCTGGTAACAAATAAACCAAATCGTTTTCTCTAAATTGACCTTGATCGTTATTGCGAAAATCACTTGATCATAACATCACTTGGTGACATGACACAAAAGTTTTGATGATGTACTTTAGTGGTCTTAATCTTTCAAATGAAACATCAAAATTTGTGAGTTCAGTAAATACTAACCTATAGGGCATCACTTCAAATTTAACTCCAACCCACTCCTCCTTCATCTTGAGAAGCGCTTTCTCGAGCGCGTACTCTTTGGATGCATATTGTTCGATCTCCTCTAGCTGCGATGAGTACACGTGGACGCCCTGCTCGACCATATCGGCAAGCGTGGCTTCGGGACCATGTATTACCTCCACACCGACCAAATCGCTGATCTTCGCCCAGTGTCGATCTCGCATACCCTATACAGAAGAAAGTCTTTTCAGCGAGAGACAAGCGAGAACAATTTACTCGTAATTTTTACTTTTTGACGTTTAAATCACACGAATATGCTTCACTTCATGCTTCGTTAATAGATTTTTTAAAGGATACCACTCCCTGAGCACATCGATAATATATATCATAATTAAGCTATTCTCAAACAATTTTTAATATATTTTGAGTGATAGATAAAATCTCTCGTGTCTGTCAAATAAACTCACCTTGTTACAAATAGCGCAAAGCACAGGCAACAGCACTTTGAACTTTTCTACTTTGTTGCGCACCATGTCGGCGATGCGCTTAGCGCCGGGATACTCGAACAGCTGCTTGCCCAACTTGTACAGAAGCTTCCACCATGCCTCCACGTCTTCGGAAATCTGCTCCGCATCCAGGCCCAGGAATGGGCCATGATACCTGTGTATGAAATGTTTATAGTGTGTATATGTGTGTATATGTGTATATGTGTATGAAACGATCGGATAGTAAATCACCATTTCTCATAACCGTCGTAGAAGTCGAAAGCGGTATGCCACAACTTGTGGAAGGGTTCAATGCCACCCAACATGGTCTGCAGGCTATAGTAGACGGACACTTCTTGATCTAGAAGAGTCTCTTCATTTATAATATCTTCAGCTTCACGTTTGTCTTCCTGTGTGTCATAGACATTACCTATTTATTGAGGATTTAAATATTCGAAACAAAAAAGTACCAGGACTTATTTCTGTCCGAAAATATCAGTCGGCACACAATAAAATGACTCACGTTAAGATTATTAAATATTTCGTCCACTTTGCTCACAACCTCCCTTAAGAGATCTAAATTTAACAACGGTGGGTCGAACCGACGAAATTGTTCCAACTCTTTTTCATGCTTTTTCAGTTTTTCCTCGAAGATTGCCTTTCTACTGCGCAATTTGTCCTCTGCCATGGACTTCTTGGTGTATAGATTTTTAAGGGTGAGATCAATGGTGTCTTCCATGTCAAGGGGCCAGAGGAACACTCGTGTATTGAGATTGACGTCCTCAACTGAGAATAGACACAAAAATTTGTATAAATATTATATAATACTTATTAAACAATATAATTATTAAATAATAAATACTTTTAGTACTGAATCGCCAAGGAATCAATTCATACTTACAGTGTAAATGTGCATGTTCCATCAGAAACAACACATACTCGGCTGTGGTCCGAGATTTTTCACGTAAGTCAAACATAGCGCAGTCGCGGCAGTCCTGGATGTACCCCAGGAGTTCTACCAACTGGGCTGTTGTCTCCGGACTTTCTGAAGCACGAGCTGCCATCTCTTCGTACACGTTGCAGATTCTGCAAACGGTAATAATGTCTGATAGATGTTCATATAAATAAGTTTATTTGTATTTGTATTGCATAATTACAAAACTTTATTGAAGTTACAAAACTTAACAAATCTAGTCTTCTTATATTAAAAATCTTTTTAGTCCATCCATCGTTTTGTACCATTTCTTTATGATTTCCTTAAAAATTGAAATAAATTAAATTTTTTACTCACGCCCGATTCCACTTTCTATTGACGTTTATATAGTGATCAACTATGTATTGTCTGAGACCGTTGACAATGTCCCATATGGCATCGTTGATCGGACCGCAGTCCAACATTATCATGTTCAGGGGGATATCGCGCCGCAAAAACAGGATTTCGTCGCGCTGTGCCTCGTACATGTAAATACGAGCTGAAAAATCCTGAAACGCGAGCACTGATTGCAAGAAATATAAAAAAACTTTTATTTAAGCACCAAAGAAAATAAGAACCTTAATAATATAGTAGTTGTAAAAAATTAAAGGGAGAAAATCGGAAACAGATTTGTTTGGAGAGTGTTACTTAACCAGGCTTAGGCCCATTCGCGATTGTGACGCCGTAGATGATGATTATAAACGATGACCTTTAAACCTATAAATAACCTATATACCGCATATAACAAATCGAAACGCTTTGTACGAAGAAAGTACAATTTTTAACATTTACAATCTGATATTAGATTCAGTTGTCACTTAAAGTATACCTTTAAATAGGGCGGGGGCTCCAGTGCAAAAAACCTCAGTAACTCCTCATGCGCGCTACCGTCCAGGATATAGAAGTACTCTTGATATCTGTCAATGAAGCTCACTGGACCGGGGCGGTTGGCCGCGAAGTGCTTCACGCTCTTGGTTACGATATCAATCATGTAACTCTCGTCAGGATACACAGCAGTTAGGTACGGCTGAGGTCG
>DWMG01005126.1:0-10429 GCA_018244855.1 Elbella merops | reverse complement strand
TCGGACGAGTTTATGTCGGGCGAGATGACAAATAACCCCTCAGGATACATCTGCGGTTTCCATCAGGCGGGACTGCGCCTAATCGCTGGCCTATCATATGATACAAAATAGTATAAGAAACCTAAGAGAATATAAATGACACGAACCTCAACGACAATACAAATCTGTGAATAATTTTAAACAGAAATTTGTTTACTTTCCTCGGTAACTTTCCTTATCTCATATATGTATTTTCAAAACCCCTAAAGGCTATCCATATATAAGCCCCCAAAACAAAACAGTTACGGAAATCCAAAAAAATACCTACTCGTTTTCTACTTCGTATTTCAACGGGATGATAGTAGCTGATAAATCTCGAAACCGACATCCGATGACAAAAGCTCGACTAATCGGATTGCCAAACAAAGCCCAGATCCATTAGTCTGCTGTGGCCCACTGACACACCAATGTGGACCGTCTCGCTCTCTGAACTAACTGAGTTATCTCCCGCTGCTGGTCATTTGTACCTCGATGGGTATTACGATGCACTTTACCACCGGAAATGTGGTTCAAGTCAATCGGTGTGCATTAAGTTGGACGAACTATATGTGACATTTGCGGGGGGGTGTAAAGAAAGTGATGAATGTACAAGAAGCATAATACGTCTGTAAAAATATTTGGCGATCGGTGCTCTCTTCCAACCCCGTATGGGATCTGGAGTGAAGATATCATAATAACCTTGAATATAGTATGGATGAGTATGATAGTATAATAGTATTATTATCGTAGACCACGTGTACAGTACATTTGAAAGTATCACCGCCTTGCCTATGTATACCATGAAGCAATTATCACTATAATGTCTTGGTCTGAAGACTGGTCACGGGTTCACGTGTATACTAGAGGCTAACGTCTCATTCTTTAAAAGTAGAAACGCTACCGTAACCAACTTCGAACATAACACGTATATACGAACTACATCCATACTATACGAGTATGTATTAACCGGACTGATGATATTAACAACTAACTAATACCCGCGACTTCGCCCGCGTTGTTCATAATATTAGGAATATATTTTATGTATAGTAAAAAACACATAAAAAATATATAAGTAAGGAAAAATATACTTCGGTATCCTTAAAAAAATGCTAAAATTATTAATTTCTCTAAACTTCAATACGAAATTAATCATTATTCGGCTAACGGTAAACTGAACCCTAACAAAGGGCATAAATAACTTTCTACAAAAACGACCAAAACTTAGAATGGTTTTGCGACGAAATCACCACTTTCTCTGCTCTCTTGTTGTGGACAATTGGGGAAATACCTTTCATTTATTAATGAGAAATTTGGTGTCTAGCCTGGATAAGTTCTCGCATTTTCTCTTTGCTACTGCTTTTATTCAGATCTTACTTTACCATGCTGTCCCAGCGCGGATTAGACAGTGATGAATAAGAATCTATGAAGCTATTGTTATAAATAGTTAAAGATATAAAATCTGTACTGAAATAGTTACAGTTATGATAGAGACTAGAATGAGAGATGATATGAGAGATGTGGAGATATTTTTTACTCGATGCTCTCTGCCTACCTCGCAAGAAAACCGGTCAGGCAATGTAAATTAGGTAAAAATGACCACATCGCCTATCACTTATAAATCTGGCTTATAACCCCTCTCATTCTCATTCATAAAGTTTGGTAATAATCACGGTAATGTCTAATTACGAATGTAGTGCAAAAACCCAAACAAATTACCCCCACTCTACAGACAAATAAATACCAATTAACAATCTTTATTTTAAGCCACGCGTCATTCATTCTTTCCCCATCAGTAAACACCAGCAAATGGAGCTCGCGAACAAATGAAACGTCGACAGAGGCGCAGCCACTGGGCCGTACATTCGATTAACTCTTAAAACGACCGCCGCTCACTCTATATTGCTTTTTCCCGTCAATCCACTGATTAATTAAAACATGAGTGAAATGTATTTGAAAAATATTAGTTTTTTCATTGTTGTATCTACATAAATATTTTTATAGGCTAAACAGTATATTAAAATTATTGGAATCCTAACTGATCCTCAACTAAGCAGAGTATATTCTAGGTTTTTCATTCGGTTCTTTGCATATACAGGGCCAAAACGTATTATTCCAAAATAAATTGTCCTCTATTAAATTTAAATTGAACACAATATTTTTTATTTAACTAACTCTTACTTGTAACAAAGATGGCGTTATACTGAATCTTATTTTTTTTTTTTCATTCTCTACTACATATATCTTTTCAATTCACATCCTAGTTATAATATTGTAATAGTTACATCTAATTAAAAAAAATGTTTTATTATGTGCAACAGATCTACCATTCTCGTGTACATTACATGTTAAATGGTGACGCTCGCTTGAAGGGCTGTGCATCCAATTTCAGCACGGATTTATGTTCTAATGTTCTACGTGAAGCCAGTCGCAGACACGTTGAAGTCCTTGAGAGAGTAATTTCCTTTATGTCTTAGTATCCGTCTGCAATCGTTTGCTGTCTGGGTGTAAAATTGTCTATATGAGTTCATATGTAAATGTTCGCATATGACATATGTTATACATGTACATTGTAATTCTTTGGTGTCTAGTTATCTCTGCTTATCTTGAGATGAGATGTTCGTATGTGAGGGAGTTGTATAATATATACAGCTCTAAAGATTCGGATATGTGGATAGAATGGCAAATAAATGAATAATAAAATAAATATATGCTTAATAAGATATATCACATTTGACACTTAAACGAAATATAACTAAATAGATATAGAATGTAGCCAATGAAATAACAAATGAAATAACATACAATCCTGGTCACATACTGGTTTGTTGTTAAAATAGTCTAATCATCATCAGCCTATCTTAGTCCACTGCTGGACATAAGTCTCCCCAAAAGGGGGTTTATGCCCATAATCTCCACGCTGGGCATGCGGGTTGGAGATCGCACGGCACTGCTTTTTGCACCGCCGACGCTGCTGCCCGTCAGCGGCCAGGGCTTTTAGCAGTGCCTATTTAGGCTGCGCTATACCGTAATCAGCCGGTCGCCAGAGCCTCGTCTGTTATAGCAGGGTGCACCACGTGCAGGTGAGGTTGACTTGGGCGCCTGACATAGTGGTTGGAACCCCTTACATAATTTGCTTAGACGATTTTCAATAAGATAATTGTATAAGATCTGGATAATGATTTTTGTTAGTGCTATACACACAGGTAAACAGTTAGTTTTGCCAATCCGACATGATATAAACTAAATTATTAAAGAAATAATGACGTCGATTTGAACTTATTAGTTATACTTGCAGGTTATTGTTGATAAATAATTACATTTCAAAATTAATTTCAAGTTAGGAACAATTGTTGTATAGGATAAGATTTTCAAAAATGTAATTGTAATGTATTTCTCTTTTAACTTGTTATAAGGGGCATTATATCATTGGCACTTCACTTACAATCAGCTTTCCTGTGGCCGCAATCGACCGCCCAGTGGTAGTTGCAATGGTTGTGGACGGCGCCCTTGCCATCAAACAATAGTCCGTTCTCACAGGTCTCTACCGTCAGGGTGCCGTTGGTGCATAAGAAGAACTGGTCGCAGAGCTCTGGATGAGCATAAGCCTGTAATTTAAAAATGAGTTTTAATTGAAAGCAAGTAAATTTCATTCTTTAGGTAATTATTGGCAGTAATAAGATATTTTATTATTGTTTTCTTTTAATTTTTCTGTTTTAATTTGAATTAAAATCATTATATTATTTACTCGGTTCAGTTTGAAATAATTTCTGATAGCTATTTTATTGATTATATCAATAATTCTGTTTACCTGAACTCCATATTGTTCTGGACACTCAGGCGCATGTTCCAGCAAAATGCCAGCTTGGACTAAAATGAAAAAAATATATAAAATTATATAGGTACCTACTTGGAGTCTTATATCTCATAGTTTAGTATTTGCGGTAATGTATATGAGTATAAATAGTTACTAAGCATAGCCTTAATATAAATTAATACTTTATAGAAGTAAATCCTAAGAGATATATATCCTAAGAGATATAGGACTGATTATGACATGATACCGGCTTACGAGTAGTATATGTATTGTATATGTGTGTTTCCTATTAATCACTGGTATACTGAGAAATGTATATTCAATTAAACTAAAAATGATGTTAGCGTACGTTTTAAAATCGTTACATTCGCTCTTGATTATTATATCATACTTGTAAACGGGGCATTAAATCAGCGGTTTTTTGACCTAAGGTTAAAGTATTTAGAAAATTGTTTATAATCACTCATACTTCTAATGAGCAGAGGTCATCACTTTCATAGAAATAACGCATGTTCAACTGTTGCTCGAAGCGTGACCGTTGGCCAACCCTGACGCCGATTGGCGGCTGTTAAAACTGATTGTTTCAATACAGTATTAGTAATACTGTTTCGTATTTGCCACGCAAGGTCACAACTTTTCTGTTACGGAGCTATGTAGGTTGTTAAAAGTATATTTCATACCACCTAGTTGTCTAGACATGACATAATTATGATAAATCTAATAGATAAAAGTGTACTAATTCTATTCACATTTATCATTTAGATATATGTTTGGTTGTTAATAATGTTACCAGTTAATAAATTATTATTTGAAATAGCAATAGGATTAATTAATTTTTGTCAGTCGAATGACTAATTTTACCATTATAGGTTATAATAAAATGTACGTTTGATAATAAATAACTACCGCGAAATTCATTAATCGTTTAGTTAGTGTTATTCTGGTAAAGTACTTTTAAGTTAATCCTTCATAATCAAAATATTTAGTAATTTAAAGTTCGTTTATCGTTTTCATTGTTTCATATTTTCATTTTTCTTTATAAGCAGTGCTCTAGATCCTCTGCCTCCTCTGCTTCTCTTGTCCGAGTTCTTTTTATTTATCGCGTCACATAATATGTTAAACTATTTTCTTCACGAAGTATTCTAGTAGAATTGAAATATGTATGTAGATAACACGAAGAAAGTATACGCGTATTGTCGATCGAAACATGCTGCTTTTGAATACAATGTTATGTCTATAGAACATATAAGTGACATGTACACGAACTGCATTATAACAGACACTTCTCAACTGATAACTCGTGACATTTAATCACGTATATGCATTACATTGAAGTCGCTTTACCTAAGAAATTGAAGGTATATGTGACATTATTATATGTGTCGGTGCTTTTCTGTACTTATGATTATGTATAATCGTATTCAAAAATATATATTAAGTATAATACATAAATGATTAAATGAGGAGCGGGACGTTTTAAACGTGTTAATCTTCAATTTAAATAGCAGAAAAATCTATTCGAGGTTCAAAAGCAAACATATTTAACAATATAAACATAAACGCTTCAACATTTGATTAGAAAGTTTTTATGAATCAAAGTCAACGATCGTGCTGGAAGACTATGAATCGAGCTCATCTCGGTTACTACTAAATCGTGATTCGTCGTCACGACATCGTGGATGTCGGCCATTATACTACCAGTTGGGACTTTTACTTTTATTTACTACGTCTGTTCATAGCTGTGTGTTACTCAACACAAAATACTTTATATCAATCAATCGTAATAATGCGATAGTAAAAGAAACGTCACTACCTACGGAAATGTACAAAAAATGTTTGTCACGGTGCTAAATGTAATTTTATATAAATGAATATAAGATTACTGTGAGTATATACAGTAAATTATCCATGTTAATGTTATGTTGTTATGTTATGTTATGCTATGTTATGTTATATATATGTTATGCTATGTTATATTATATTTATATTATGTTTATGTTTATGTTATGTTATATTTATGTTATGGTAAAGAAAAATCTTTTCTTTTTTTCGTGAATTACTGGTTAGAAATTGGAATGTTATAAAGGTAGACGGAAATAGGCTAATGCGCTCGAAGCATTTGATTGCTACGGAATAAAATAAAATCACTAAGGTTTATCTAGGCTACAGCCATTTTCTAACTACCGTTTCAATTTTACAATTATTAATTGTAATTCATGAATCATTTATATACAAATAGTTTTATTTAAGTTGCAACACAAAATACAGAATTATATATTTATAGTTTTGTACAAACTAATGGATAAAGCAAATTTTTAGTGGTGTTTTAATAAATCAAGTCTCCTTGAATGAACAGATATAGTAATTCCTTTTACTACAACTGTGTAGAATGATTCAATTAATTATAAACCACCTGTAGAAATCTACTAAACAGACGGACACGCGATTGTCTGTGGAACAATAACAATTATATCTTGATTCGCTCCAAGATACTAAATAGTACATAATAGATATTAAGTTATCTCAATTATATTCAGAGGATGCAATTTAACACTAAGTACTCAATTATCTACAATTTTTATAATTATAGGTTGCTTATAATATAGTTAGTTTATTAAATCGTATTATATGACTTATGATTTCAGATATAGAGTTTTTAAAATGATAATAATGAATGATTTCGATTGATTAACGATTTTTCTGTTTGTTTAAACACAAACACATAAATGTGAGTGATAATAAATGGTGATTTTATTAATGTGTTATAAAATGTTAAAGTAGAGTAGTAATACGTTTTAGTAGCGATTTTCATGACCTTGCCGGTGTAACTAAATGCTCTACATTACGTCCAGCTCTCGGTCAGTATGTGTTACGGCGATAAAATGTTGCTCGAATTATTTTTTATGTAATATATTTAATGAATAGATAACATTCACATATAAACTAATAGGAAATAAACTTCAAAATTATATTAAGAATATCAAAATATTCCGAGTAATTGAAGCAATATACATATTTGTATTTTATACATTTAAATTTACAATGCAAAATGCTCGACCCAATAAAAATGGTCAAATCAAACAAAATAATTTATTAAAACTGCTGCACACGTATTTTGAAATGGTATTGAATAAACACATTAAACAATGTTCATGAAATCACATGGTAATATGCTCAACATACATATTATAAAACAAATATACATATATAATAAACATTCATATTGGAATTAAATAACTGAACTGTAGCAACTTTTACATAACTAATTTGTTTACATATGAATTATAATGTAGATAAAACAATCCTTTTTGAAACCAATAAAAAATGCAACTTAAAAAATTACAATAATACTGAAATCCCAGAAAACTTCTAAAATAAAGCAGCAGATACGAACAAATCAACATTTATATGGTATTACTCTCTGTACTAGCAGTGTAACGTGCTCTGTAATACGTGCTACAGAATATATATACATATGTAGTACGAAATAATAGTACATGTACCATATTGAGGTATTATTAGTTTGTGCGGGAATGGGAACAATTTAAAGCAGCAAAAACAAGTAGGTAGTGCGCTGAACAGATTGTCAATCACCAGAGCAGTATTAAGTAAGCCCTAGATTGTGTTAGCCATTTATTTCGAAATATTATATTACAATATATATAACAGAAGCTTCACTAACTTAGCATTAGCATTCCTTAAAATCTCAAACATAAGGCGGTACTTTTTAGACTAACGACAGTTTTTTAGAGAGAGAGTAGTAGTTTGCGTAGAGAGAGTCTGATAAAAAGAAGATAAAATCAACTATTTTGTTCGTAAAGCAACTGTAATGCCATGCTATTTAGCAATTACTTACAATCGTTGATGTCGTTGTTACGAGTATGTATAAAAGATGTATTTTGCGAAGTGCTAATCTCACATGATTAAGGAAATAATTATAAAATATTATTTAAGATGATAAGTATATACTTATATTAATATTGTCTTAAATCCGTTCACTTAAGTCAAGTAAAAGAGATTGTCATAATGTATTGCGAGATAAATCGTGTTGCCTCATTGGGTTCTTGCTGCAATTTGAATAAAATGTACCTACCCGTGAAGTACATACAAAATATATAACACGACACTTACTACGGTAGCCACTTTCGTAAGGACTAAAACGTTAAATGTTATATATATTAGGTCTTACAAACAATGATACATTTTAGTGGCCAGTGGAGGCAAGCGAAAGTAGTACTAACGAGTCGTCAGCCTTGGTGTGTACGCAACGCTGTGTGGCCGGCTGGCCGGTGCTCGCTGCGATAGTTCTTTTAGATTAGATCATAGATAGTAATTAGAATTAATAATTTCAAAACGCTCAAATTAATCACCATTTTCTACTAATTGTAGTTACTTAAAATAATATGCGATTATTAAAACTATTGTGGGATTTGTCCATGGACATTTACGATAGTTGTTACCTAAAGTATCCTAAATTAATAAAAGTCTGTAACATACACTTTAATTGTTCTTTTGTTTGTTGATTTTTCACCAGACCTTACAGTGATAATTATACTAAACAAGCTTTTCATTATTGTTTATTTATTTATGTAATTAATTATCACCAACATTTTATACACTAATACATTTTGTTGTTGTAGATGCTAAACTATGTTCGATATCCTTGATTAAATTAGACGTACATATTTGGTATTCGATTAAGAAAAAGCTTTCAATTTCTTTGTGAGAGTCAACTTTTTCTATGCTATCGCAAATCAATGTAATTTTTTCTTACGTTTTAACGTCCAGACAATAGATAGATTATATTCTGTTATTTCATACGATAACAAAATATAAATGCATATTTTTAGACAAATGTTAACAACAACTTATGTAAATTTTATTTGCGAGTACAATAGATAATTATGTAAGTTTCGTTTTTATGGTGGATAACAGTGAAGTGAGACGTGATGATTTTCGTTTCGAATTTTTAACAGCATTTAGAGAAATCTTTTTCTCTTTGCACACAATTCATGTCGGTATGCTGAGATGATGTAACCTTTGGTCGGAAATGTTATTCAAAGCTTACACTTTATTTGTCAGTCGCTCAGTCAATTATTTTATTTAACCTGTTTGTTGTATCCTATTAATTTTCTTATGTTTGTAGTTTCCCATAGCTATGGGCATTTAAGCATTAAGTGGTATGATAACAAGTAAATTTCTAGTCATTTTCAGAATTGATTTTGGTCTCCTCTTAGAATTAGTTCAGGTTATTATCGTTTTCCGCGCTGGCCAAATACAGGTTAGCTGACTTCAGATGCCTTTGGGAAAATTATGGAAAATACTTAGGCGGGCAGATTTCCTTACAATGTTTTCCTGCCACGTTACAGTTAGTGATATTGAAAGTCATAATGTACAGTTTTTTAAAGAAAGAGGCATGAAGAGGATTTGAATTAAGGCAGACAAGAATAATAAGCTGAAACGCAGGATATTACATTACAAATACAGATTTTTTAAATGTTTATATAAAATATAAATATAATTCCTTAAACATATATACATATATCCTATTTACTATACATATATGTTACTGAACTTTAATCAAGATGATTTATTACGAAATTAATGTATAATAAAAAAATATGATTCAATGATATTATTAATAACAACTTAAGGTATTTAATAGCGTACTTATAACATTGTGGCATTTGTAAATGTTTCTGGTGAGAGTTTATGTATTTGAACTCCGGTGAAGGCGAAAGTACGGTCTTGGAAATGCTATTACTTCACAATAGAATAATCTTTACCCGGTTATATAAACAGCATGGGTTATATAATGCTCATATTCATATAAGTATAAACAAATAAAATAAGAATGTTCAAAATAAAAACTTGGACCATAAATACAAAAAGGTTTTATCTCACATTATCCATCATTTAGGTGTCATTAATATGATCAATTCTGCTTTTAAAAAAATATGTCCTGACCTCTCAAAAACAAGTGACAAATATAGATTCAAACACCTGAGGTCTATAAAGATAGAGGTATTAAACACTCCCTGATATCTGTTTACCCCGTAGTGGATCTGGCGTGATGATAATACTACAAATATTTTTCACTATCAATTCACATAATGTCAGATTCATGATGCTATTGACCCATTGAGGACAACGTGATAAATTTTTAAACAGTGATGATGGAAGTTTGATAATAAGATTGCAAAACTGCGGAAGGCGCAGTGAAACCTGTCTACAAGCATCTCGTAGGCGTTACGTAACGACAGCGGAAACCGTTGACATCCTTATGTGCGATTTGTTTAGACATGACTGCGTCTAGAATATTTAAAATTTGTGTTTGTCAAATAAATTAGTATAATCAAAGCCGCTTGCGACGATTCGAACTATAGACCATCAGAATAGGACCAAATAGGTCACAAACATTTTGCTTCAATATTAATACATACGATTGTCTGTGTTTGCTAAAATATTAATTTATAATATACATATATGTATATCAGATATATACACATACATATATCTCATGTCTTCACATGATGTGACTACATCGCTGGCTAAGTTAACAGAATAACAATGACAAATGACATCATTCAAAGT
>DWMG01005125.1:0-10429 GCA_018244855.1 Elbella merops | reverse complement strand
CCTAAAATATCATCATCATCATCAGCCTATCTCAGTCTACTGCTGGACATAGGCCTCCCCAAATGAGCGCCATCGCGCCCTGTCTTCTAATTTTCTAAAGCAGTTCTATTTACAAGCGTACTCATGGATGAATTCCAAGGAAATTTTACAATCCATGTCCGTTTTGTTTCTTCAACGTATTGAGATTTTACTTTGGGAAAAATTTTCGTGTTTCCATTCGAAGTTCATGAATAAAACCTAACTGTATAGTGTACATCGTGATGAAATTAGGTCTTGCATTTGGAGATATTCCATTTTTATAAATTCCTTCTTCTTCAAAAATATATCTGGTACATTTTAATGAGCGGCGTAAAGTTGGAGAGGGTTTTTTCTTCCTCTCTCTCTTCATAATTGATGAACGTGAATGTCTGAAAAGCAATGTTTTCGTGTTCGTACCATCTTTAACTCATTTATTCTTTTGGTATCTATAAAATACTGCTAGTGAATCAATGGATTCATAACAGAATTCATTGCTATACTACTTAACAATTTCTAATGAGCCATTTAAGGCGATAAATATAGAAAAAATTGCAAACGAAAAGGTGGTAATAGAAATTCTGGATTCTTATGGTCTGACAATATCAAAAGGCGTTGGCTGTTTATCTAATATTAGGCGTCAGTGATCCAGTTTAATAAACTGTTTTACGACAGTTGGTTGGTATCCAGTCTGTCTTATTCCGTGCGTATACAACGAAACACCTACGAAATTCAACGACAATGCGAGAGAGCTTTCGACGCGTAAAAATTCATATCCGTAGACGGGCAGATCGGATCAGAATACGCGTCAATTAACTTAGGATCTCGCAATGTACACAGGATGCGGTTTCGTATCCTCTAACGAAACGGAATGGTGAATCGATTAATTAACTAACCCTCGAGCCGTTAGCCCAGGAACGGCCTAAATCAATGTTAATACAAAGTTTCCAAGCCGCCTATTAGTAGGTACTCCCAAACACACTTCGGACAAATAATAAATACCATTCGTTACATCACGGACTCATGAAAATCCCAAACGGTGAAGTGATGACGCAATGACGCCATACTCTCGGTAGTTACGCTCATACATACTTATTAGTAAGGATTTTTGCCGCTTCTTACATAGCTTGGATCCGGTACTAGCAAGCTCTTATCAAACGTACCAAGAGATGGAACGTACTCGTATGATCTCATGCTAAATCCATCCTTGTCCATTTGTAATCGTGATTCAAGGCGAAACACAATACATACATGCTGATGGATTTACTATTGGACATCTGCCGGAAACATTCAGCATACCGGAAACACCGCGATGTATTCCGATAATGTTACATAGTTTTTAATTTTGCCAAATAACAGATGTGGAACAAAGGCATACACAAAACACCGGACAGTAATTCTAGCAGCGGTCAAAAGTTGTTTTCTAGAGTAACAGTCTATTGTTAGACACGCAAATGAAGTTTCCACCGCGCACTGATTCTCGGTACGCGAATCTACTGAGAAATATATTTGTCATTGAGATCGGAGCGCGGTTTGCTCAGCTAGTTGCAATACAATATTAGAGAGTGCCATAAAGGAGGATTTTGTTACTTTTTTGAAAATTGACTTTCATTCTAATTCGTTTTTTGAAGCAAATGATCTCGAGATACGATTTGAGGTTGACTCACATTTTTCGTGTTATCATTACTATGCCAGAACCCTTACGGGGTAGTCTGATAGCACCGATAGTCATGTCTCTGTATACATACAAACTTGACATCGTCTTTGTCTCTTCATCACTCTCCTCAAAAATTCGTATGGTAATAAATCTACACATACGAAGATCTATCAATCGCGTAACATTGGAGAACTTTTCTTCGAATCATGGAACCGTCGACCCGTAAAGGTTTAAAGGTTACATATATCAAAGCGACGGAATTCTCGACATCAATTAGTTCTGGATATTAAACCCCACCTCGGATGTAAACTGTAACAAAGCTTTCGACGGATTCAACATAGTTGATTCATGTGTCAGGGATTTAAACGATATTACTATTTATGGTTTTTTGTTGTAAATACATATACCAAATATTAAAAAATAAAAAAAATAAAAATTTTCTGTGAAAGACATTATAATATTATACTATTAAATGTCTCGTGAGTGATTGGTTATATTCATGATTATACTCGTATAAATACATATACCGAGTTAATAACGTATGTTTGGCTGACACATACATAATCATGACTTTTTGACATTTATTATGATTTTCACTTTTTGAAATATATCTAACAAAAACTATTCACTGGGCGACCACGTTGAGGACTAGTATTTAAATTAGTTAGGTACATAAGTCAGCAACTCTGAACGATTCGTTTAACAAATAGTTTAAGAACACACACACATATTTTTTGCTTCCGCTCTGTTGTTGATGCCATGAAAATATTTGCTATTTCAATTCAATATTTTATTGACATTAAACATAATTTATCAAACTTTTGTTGATTTGGGTTTGAACTTATTATCAAAGCAGGAAAACTAATTGACCCAGCGTCGGCAGCGCCAAGGTCCGCCAATGTAATGGGCAGTGTGAGTTTAGTAATAATTTTATTTATGAAAGAATTTAAATTTGTGAATTAGTAGTGTTATACATATTTTAACCTTTAAGCCGTAATAAAGTTATTAGTTCGACAAAATTAGGTCACCCAAATATTATCATATTGCTCGTTTTAATTTACCGGTAACTAAATCGAGTCGTTAGTCCGGTTTATAAGTTCAACCTTTTAAGCTCTTTAATAGCTTAGTTAGGCACTTAGTATTTTATTTAATAACCTATTATTATACATTACCTATTAATTACAATTTGCAGGCATCCTGCCTACATTTTAAAGTAAGAAATATGAAATGGGCTTGGAGACTACAATATCAAGTGGTCAATGTGCCACATGGTCAGGATTGATTCTCTACTTGAGAATGGTCCTAAATATGTATATCATTCCTGTTATATAAATCGAAGGGCCTCATGTCTCAAAGCGTACCTATCAATTGTACAAATCAAATCAGTCGTTGAGCTCCCAATTCAGCGTCAAATTTGAAAATATAACAGGGGAACAGAGTTCAATCATCTAGCAAAAAATGTCCGTATATGATGACTATATTCCCTGAAATAAATAAATATCAATTACAGACTACACGGAAGTCAAATCACGCAGAACAACTGCAATACCCTCTTTAATGCTGATCTACGTTCAGTTTGCAAGAAGCTAAGAAACCATTCAGGTTCATGTGATACACAGGCAAGCGAATTTGAGCCTACCGCTTCAATTGCTAAAGTAAAAAATTCTTTAGCAACATGCGACACATTTTCAATACCAGCATTAAGCTGAATCCAACCATATTGTACAAAAGTTAAAGCAGACATTCCTTTAACATACACCATAATGTTGAGTCAGCAAGGTTCACGCGCCGGGCCACTTCATTACAATTCATTTAATTTGTAACACGATCAACTGGGCGACGGCTTACAGTTAACACTCATCGTTTCGAGCAAAATTGAATCCACTGATAATAACGATAAGATCGAAATTCGCCCATACATCATCCCGGAATGACATCAATGAAAACAGAACCTAATTCCTCCCGTGCTACAGTTGACTTTGGGTGGTTTATTAAATACATCGGCGCAACGCCGTCAAGTGCATTCCTAACAGAGCGACGTCTTAAACGAAATTAAAACAAACACTCGAGAGGGTAGAGTTCAAATTTGTATGCATCTGGCCTCAAGTACGATAACATACAATCTAATGTATGCTGTATATGGCGGGAGTGAAGGATGGAATTGGATTCCAAGTGCGTTCTGAGGTGAGCTCGTTAAATATTTCAGTGATGTACTGAAGCATCGCGTGACAGGGTACCGGTCGGTGGATACGTTTTTGTGCTACTGCGCTATATGGTCACGGAAGCGAAAAGAAATAGGGTACTGATCTAACTGGTAATAATAATTTGCTATTGTGGTATTGATCACGTTTAATCCAATTAATTACCTTTATACATGTGCTTCTAAGGCATTTACTCACAAACAACCATGAGGTACTCTAACAATCTTATATCAGTGCACTTAATATATATAGAAACTTTATTATAGAAGATTCCACAAGGACGCTTTAATCAAATTAAACCCTAACATGTCTTGTAAAGCAAACTGTTAGCTATACTGTACAGTAAATCCCCAAAGTTACGACGCGCTAGCTTTTAACGTACTGCGATAACTGGCAAGTATCTGTTATCTTTGGACACGTTCCAGAAAGATCTCTCTTTCGTATTTGCGACTGTTGCATAAGGACTCGACTGCGAAGTGGCAAGTGCCAAACGTTTTAATCCACCTGACGTTTCGTATTAGCTTTATTGAGTGTTTATTACTAACAGCCTGTTTCCTGGCATTTGAACAACTTATTTGACTTTAAAGCATAGTATTAGTAGTTATTTCAAATGTTCTATCTTCTAACTTTAAAACCATTATATGACAAAAATACTATTATACAACAATTGATATTAAGATAGTTATTGGTCAAAGACAAGTGATAAAATTGCTTAGCACGTTGCATATGTATTAACTATTGATATTCGAAAAGTTCTTTACAAATTACAAGTTTATATAGAACCTAAAAAAGTTCGTATCAACAAAACATAGAAATAAACAAGCGAAATAAAATAGAAACGTAAAACAAGAGTCAAACACTTGTGTCTATTTTAAAAGCAAAATGTTTACTATTTGACCCCACGTTGGGCGCCAAGTTACGAGCGCATATGCGTTTTAACGATTCTAACGGATTCATCCAATTTCCAGTCAGGTTCGCGTTTCCATATTTAAAAATTCAGCGCATTCAGGTTATATTAGCGAAGGTGGTTCAATTTTATAGGATAAAAGTTGGCTTTGTTGGAAAATGAAGGATAAAATCACTGAGAATTGAAATGTTATCATATAGAAAGTCACTTAAAAAATAATATTAATAGAGCATAGAACCTGAATATCTAAATTGCCTAAATGATTCTCGGTAATGAGGGCGGTTGTCTGAGAATTACAGATTACTTCTATAATTAGTAACAAAAACGTAACCATATGTTTAAAAAACATGGCTCAGAATAAGTTAGATTTAGACAAATATCAAAAATAAAAAATTAGAATGTGATTAATTTATACGTTTCTATAAAAATATTTACTTAACCCTGCCGAAGATAACTCAATTTACTAGCTGTCTCTGTCACCTCTCCGCGCTATTCCCGCTTTTCGATGAATGCCGTTAAAGGAGTCGTCTCTTGGCAGCCATGGTTCTGAGCGTGAATGCGTTGGCAATTACCATACAATAAAGAGGTCAGGTCAGGCACACCGGCAAACGTTGGAGTGCAGTTTCCTCGAACTCCACTCAATAACTCACTGTTGACGTTTAAGCGGTATGCGAAAAAATTCCGAAATGATTTCAATGATGCAATGGCCGTTGGCCTCAAATCAATGAATACTGAATGATTAACTGGAAACTAAGGAACAGGAATTATTTTTACGATACATACCAGAGAAAACCGGTTATATTGTTTTCCTGTAAAAATTTAGAAGAAAACCTAAAATCGATAGTACTTTTTACGATACATGATAATTTTATAACGTGACTATATGTTACAAGTGTATAAATTGTTTCTTTGAACGTTTCATCTCTCGTCGGCCGCGATACAACTCTCTCAGATGCAACCCTTTCCCTCCCTCATTTCTTCTCCCCTCTGCCGTCCATTACACGCGATGAGACCACAGCGCACCAATGTGCTCGAACAATGGACTAGAAGAATACACAGGCGTCGGAGTGTGAAATTTTCATCATAGAAATGAAAATTTCAACCGCTTTTCAAATATTTAACTGCAATGCTTGACTAAACTAACCTGCCGTCGGACTGCTGCGGCAAGTCCTCTTTTTGTACAGACCGTTTTATACAGAAACGTTTTTAAAACTTTTGAAATATTTTATAAAATGTGGCTTTTGTATTTTTAACACAGCCGTGAGTTAATAAAAGTTCGTATTAGCTAATGTTACACGCTAAAGTACACAAGGATGCTTATTGAGGCAGACCTAGGTCCAGCATTGGACTGAGACAGGCTGATGATGTGATGTGTATGAAGTATATTTAGTTTAGTTGTATGTTTATGCGGATTTTCATCAGCCTCCTGTTTACCGTAACACAAGCTCTCTGAAACCTACTTCAGATGGCTATATTATGGATATATTATGGAAACACCAATTGCTTAATGTTCCTCTAAGTCACACAGTCCCACACCCTAATTCTCTCGTACCTCGTATATTGTGCCGTTTGAACGCACTTCTTCAGACGCATCCAGATGTTGACCTACTCGTATTTGGCAACAAATGGAGAAGTTTTAAATGTATGTGTAAGTTTCTGTGAGTCTTTTGACCTTATTAACATCTGCTGACTCATCTCTTATATATTTTAATAAATCTGTAATTAATTTCTGTTTAAATGATTAATCTATGAATTTATTGGTATTGTGTTGTATGCATATTATTTAGTAAATAATGTGTTTTTTAAATCTTATCAATTAACAATATATAAAAGATTAAAAAAGGAATTATGCATATATATATTGATATAAGCAAGCTTAAAAATAGATACAAGAAAAGCCTTGGCTGTGACGTAAAGCTAATTAGAATCTTTATTAAAATAGAACAAAGTAAGTATACCACATCCCACGTCGGAGGCCGAGATAAAATTATCCTGAGAAAATAAGAAATAAAAAAAAAAAGATTATCTCAAAGAGACGGTTATGTCGTTAACTCACAATCTTATATAGTTTTTCTGTCACGAAAAGGTAAAAACCGAACCGATTTCGAAATACCGAAAATGTGAAAGGAGTAGCCAAGGTATGGGCAGCAGACAAAAGTGGCTTTTCCCGGCTGTAGTCATCGGAATCAATCTAGATTACGTCTGAGAGGACGGTTAGTATCAATTAGTTTAATGAGCATTAGTTGTTGGTAAAACTATTGCTTAGTTAGTATTAATTGGTACATTGGTGTTGATGTTAACGAATCATAGTCACCATAAACCAGGTAAACCATAAACCATAATCCATAAATTCCGCATAAAAATCTTACATAAAGCCAATTAGCAAATTTCATTGTAAGCAATGTATAAAATTTTACACGTTGTCAAAAAACAAGGTAGTTGACAATAATATGTTATAATATAGATATAATCATGATGATGAAAGTAGAAATTTTTAAAGTTATACAGCAGCATTTAATTTTACACAAAGGAATTTATGTCCAAAGTGATTATTTAAAAAGTACATTCCAAGCGTAAAATTACAAAATCATACGCGAATTCTGAATTATGCATTTCAGCGCTTCGTTGCCGATTCATATGTAGATGTAGGTTCCAACGATGCATGCGACAATTCTGTGCAGGTCTTCACCGGGAGCAATATTTAAAATTGGAAACGTTCAGTTATATCAGCTGATGCATTTCCGTTTGACTGTACTCTATTGAAATAAGACACTTATCGTTGCGTCTATACCGTTTAATATCGTATTATTTTGTCTTGTTTTATTCAGCATATGTACATATTATAAGAGGAAATATACATGCAGTTGTTACTTTGTATGACGATGACACCACACGAATCTACTTTAAAACTAGTTTACTTTAGCTGAATGTGTTAACAGCGCTTGTTTCTTGTTTGCAAAGTGTAAGTTTATAATTTGAATAGGAGGTTTTCATTGATAAAATGCTTAATAACATTAATGCATTAGGTTTAATAATTTGTTCTATGTTTCCGAAAAATTATGAATAAAAAACTTCACTACTAATTTGCATAGAAATGTCTCCACACTGGCATTGTTCACTTAAACCGTAACAATATCTACTTTTACCAGTGACATTTTTAAAATCTGTTCATGTTCAAGTGAACTCAGTTGCTCGTTATATACAAATTTACAAAAACTACATAAACTTTATAAAGTGACCGTAGTACCGTAAACACGGGAACGTTTATATGGAATGCTACGTAGAATTTACGTTACGAGTACGTAGAATCGATAAAAGTAACCGCCTGTAAGCGATATCGTAGTTATCTGAAAGTCAGACTATTTTATATTTATAGATAGGTTTAACATTGGCGCCCAACGCGGGATACATTGGTTCGTTTAGTTTTGTAGATATGTTGATAAGACGCTTCCCTAAATAAATGTATGTATATTCATGCACGTTCTCGTACTTTGGATACGGTCACAGAAAGGTAGAGCACGTTATAATTGTTGGTCACTCTTATGTTACTTGAATAATACCCATTAGTTCAAAAGCGCGGTCAACTAAAATCAAAGTTTTTGCGACTGCAAAGCAAGAGCCGTATCTATTAGTGAAGCGTTAGAAGGATCGTCGATGAAGATAATAAAGATAACAATGAAGTTGACGTTAATGATAATGATGATTGTGACGATTATTAAGTAACATTTCGCTTCAAGCCATTGAAAATACGATATTATAATCGAAAACGGAACCATCAGTATGTAGTCGAAGTTTTAATTAATCTGTCTAAAACTCTTAACGTGTCCTAGGTAACTTCTACATATTAAGTGGCAATCCTTAAACGTGTGAAACCATCGAGAATTTATACGTTTTCAATAAAGCAAGCGTATGAAATTGAATTACACCGTTAAAACTTTGAAGAAACTACACATTAACGAAGAAAAAAATGATTTAACTTTCCGTTTAAGATATTATGTTTCCATTAATAAGTAAAAAACTAATTCTTCTCATCTATATGTTTGATTGCCTCGTTGGTTGAGTGGTTGCAAGCGTGAGTACTGATCGGAAAGGTCCGGGAAGCTAAACCCATGTCTGGTGTTATTGGATATTTCTAACTTAGATTTTCTAGTAGAAATTTCTAGTAATAGCTGAGAATTTGTATCTGTGTCCAGTGTTTGGCAATAGACTCACCATCTGTTCCATGGAGGCGCATAAACGTAACTAGTGAAACTTGCGGATGTAATACACGCTACGCTCTGCCTTCCTTCAGGGATTACAGTCGTGATGTTCAATTTTTTAGAAATTTCTCTCTATGCTACGTTTTCATGTTAAAACCATTGAAACCATTCCGACCGATTACAAGAATTCGTACGTTTAATAAAAACGATGTTAATAGCGTATTTTAAAAGGACAAAAAAACAACTAACCAGTTGCAGTCGTTGCAAACGATTCACGTAATGCAATTACATAGCGGTACGGGTTGTGTAATGCGATTGCATCTCGAGCTGCAATTGTTGTTAATTGGATATAAATTGCCTTTACATTGCACGGTCACTGATGCGAGTGATTCATTTTATAAAAATGAAGCACCGCTTATTACTTTGTTTGTATATGTGTATGTTTCTATGGTGATGATATTATAAAGTACTATAAGATATCTGAACGAAATTGTTTAGATGCATTTCATCGCTTCGTTTTTCATGTAGGTCTTAGTATTAGAATCACTGGGAGCAAGTCTCCCAGTGATTCTAAAAATGCTTATGATAAAACTGACTGTAGCGTGACAATATTAAAAAATAACATAGTTACTCTTGAATTTGTACAATCATCAATTAATATATAGATAAAAATCAAAATAGGTTTATTAGAGGCACCCCATTATCATTGAATTAACTTTAAATATTTCGGTGCATGAACTGACGTTCATTTTCCACACAGCGGTCTGATAGAAACTTAAGAAAGCAAAATTAGGTTTCTCGCTTGCCACTATCTCATTTTTATTTTAATGTGGGTAAAAACTTACTGAAACTTCACTATCTCCCAGAGACTAGATCTCCTTTAGCGACTGCTTTTGTTAGACGTGATTACCAAGTTTTATAGAGCTTCATTCCTCGAACCGAGATAACTTTTTCTCCTTTGACTCTCTACATGACAAAAATGTCCAAAGAATGATTCCGCAAGAAGCGGAAATAGTATGATAGAATTTATGTTTTTATTATTATTTATGTTATTTATTGGCAATAGTTTATGCAGGATGTATGATTGTCTTATAATGTCAACGTCTTTGTCAAAAACAATTAATGTGTCCTTACTGCGTCAGAGAAAATAGATCATCCATATTGCTCAGTTATTTCGCTCTTAAGTTTTTTTTATTTTATATAACAATATAGATTTAATGGGATTATCATTACGAAAGGTATTCGTGTGTTATAATATTCCTTGTGATTTCCCGAGTATGGAAGTACTTTGGCCTTTTTCACAACTAAATTGCTTTATACCGTTTTATCCTGAAATGCTATATACGAGTATGTTCGTATTTGTATAATCATGACTACGTTCTAAAATATATTTAGATTTCGAACAGACATTGCTAATATCATAAACAAAGTAGGTGGTACCTGTCCAACG
>DWMG01005124.1:0-10430 GCA_018244855.1 Elbella merops | reverse complement strand
CCTCAAATGTATGTTTAATATAATTACAGAAACTATATTTTTATATAACATACATACATAAATATCCAACGGCAAAAGTCACAATGACAATTTCATATTTCCACAGATTAAAAAACCTTCAATGACTTTGCATCATAGATTATTTACACTACCATTAATTAGCATTCACATAATTTTAGAACTAATACAATAAAATGTACAATAAAAATATTTATCAAGACGAAAAAGGAGTTCATTCCCCGACCCTACACCGAGATACCAGGGTGACGTAAAAGGTGACTAAGCCCAACGCTGACTGATCTATAAATCATTATCATAGATAGGGCATTTATGCCCTGGTCGGCAATGAGTAGCAACGTACATTGTGCTAGAAGGCATGATTTGCGACTCCCAATCCGTATACCCATTGTAAAGATTACAAACAAAAAGCCCTCGGAGGAGGCCTATGTCCACTGCTGGACATAGTCAGGCTGCTAATGATTTTGAAAAAACCGATAAAACATTTGAATACCTACATGAGGGGCAAAACAATATAAATTTAAAAAGTCATAAATACATAAGTATACCAATATATGTAATATAAGATCCTGCTGCGAAATCAACGTTTTTAACAGCTAGTAACCCTATTTTTTCACAGACAACGGTATATCATCATGTTAAAAAAATATTAGCTTTAAATTTATGTGAAAAACATGCATATACGTCATGAACGTATAAATACATCTAAATTTTACCTGTTTACACCTGGCTGCGAAGTAGTTGCGGTCGAATGGGTAATAGCGCTCATGGCTTTTCAAATTCTTTACTATGATATTTTATTTAAAAAATAAGTGAAGGAAATTTTTCTTCGGAAATTCGATAGAGTTATTTTAATTAAAAATATTTGCGGCCACTTTTTGACTAGCACCCTATTGTCAGAAATTGTCGCGACTACTCTTTATAATAACAATGTATTTAAAAAAACAAATTATTTCGAAAAGAATTTAATTAATCTCCCATGGCTGGCTGCACGATCCTAGATTCTTTTGCGTTCCTGACAATGGAAACATATCGAAAAAGCTATGAAAACACATACGTATTTCCTATTCTTTCGCATGTCATTAGTAATTATTTTTACAATGAAACCATAGTAATTGACGTTTAATCGGTTTAATGCATAACTTTTTAAACCAAAATCGAAAACTTGTCATGGTATAATAAGCACATATTCCGCCAAGCATAACTGACCTATTAAAATACAAATCAATATTGCGCAATAATAACAAACTTTAGCATGAAGTTCATTTAAATGTGTTAATGACTAAACGCTTATAAGTGCGTTTATAAAACCATCAATGTCTGATTCTCCATTTGCATCTGAATTAGCGACATCTGCATAAGATAATATATTTGAAATTACATAACTATTATACATGCAATAGTGCCATAATCTTTTGATTTAAACAGGATTATGTCAATAGAAATATATACCTACTTTGGAAACTTGTTCAGTGTACGAATTAGTACATGTGGTTCAAGTTGACCGAATACATCAGCATGTACAATATTTTTGCCATTAAATAGTACTGATTACATTGTTGGACTCCAATTTGATATTTAACAGTTTAACGTATATATAAGCATCCTTTAAAATCCATTTGAATCTCAAAGACCTCTCGAAAGCCATACTAACTGTCAAATCATAAAAGATTTATATGAAGCATATATGTATATATGGCGCAACTCTATCAGGCTCAAGCGGTTACGATTAGTGCTTAAGTAATAAGGCAGGAGTCTCATTTTATTGAAAATTACATAAGTGGGTACATATTGTGATGTGCCAGTTTTCACCTTTGACGGATGAACAAGTCTTTTGTCGGTGAGTCGGCTGCGTTGAGTCGGCATCGATTATAAGTAAAATTAGAATAACTGGACGCTTGCCCGCTGCGCGAGCAGCAAATAGTACTAGGGCATGCGACCAGACGTAACAGCCGCGACACATCCGACGTCGAGAACACAGACACACTTGATAACTTCGCACTTTGTACTTATACACATTATTGCTTACACATTACTTTGCACTTTTCTCTGCATACGAATTTCGTATAAGGCTTTGCAATTTAATCCAGTTAAAACTTTTATGTTCTGCTTTTTAATATGTTCGTCATAATCCGGTTTCCCATTTTGTATTTTATTCTCTTTCTTAGAGGTCAACCTCAATCAATACATATTGGTATATGTATGATGAAAGCGTTAACAAAAATTGCAACTTGGTCTTGTACTCGTACATCCAACAAAGCTTTTAAACTTACAAAATATTGACATATATTTTGCAATAAACATTCCAATATTCCCAATAATTTAAAGATGCCTCCTTGGTCGAGTGGTTTTAAGCGCGACTGCCGATCGAGAAGGTCCTGGGTTCAAATCCCGGGTGGGGTACTATTGGATATTTCAAATTTAGAATTTCTAGTAGTGACTCGGAGTCTGAATCTGTGCCCGGTGTATGGCAATAGGCTCACCACCAATTCCGTGGGACGTAAAAGTAACTGGTGAAACGTAGGAGTGTGTACTACACTCCTCTGCTTACCCTTTCGGGGATTACAGGCGTGATGTTAGGATTGTACGTATAATTTAAAGATATTTTTATATCGTCACACCAAATCCATTACGGAACAGGCAAAGAACATCAAGTGGCACATGTGTATTTCTATTTATGCAAAACTTGATATATATACGTCCTCTATATTCATAGATAATAATAATAATAATGACCATGATGTTTCGCGCAAAGTATTATTGGGGTTTTCTAACTTGAACTTCCCAGTGGCACCACGGGGTCTGGATTTGCGCTCGGTGTATAGCAATACGCTCATCCCCTGTTCCATGGGACGTATGACATAGTTATGTTAGCGAAACTCACCATTTGGTAAAGTCCTGTGTCCCTCTGTCTACCCCTTCGGGGAAATACAAGCATGATATTATTTTAGAATACTTCGTGTGTAAGTTTTATAAAAATGTATTTCTAATCCTTCACAATATATTGCTAAAACACATCAGTCTGAAACATTATCAACGGTGGCGTCACAGCGCGTCATACCCGCGGGATCAATGGTGAAAATGTATACGAAAACCAGGTGACGTAACGGTGAGTTTTATACGCAATTCATAAAGCTTTCGGGCAATATTACAAACGGGCACATTCGTGAATCGCACCGATATTATTATATGACGTAGTTATATGCAAACATTGTAACAAGAATGAAATATTCTACGTCATTAGTTTCGCGAATAGTTCTAGAAAAAAAAAACGTCTAAAAATACATAGGTAAATACAGAATAATCATTGAACCGCAACTCTTTGATAAACGTGGGAGTGTACTATACTACTCTGCCTGCCCCTTCGAGGACTACACGCGTAATATTACGTTTTTTTTTTTTGATAAATAACACTGCAATAATCGTTATGATCCTGAAATAGTATGTTAATTGACTAGAAAAATGCATAGCGAGCTACCTCATAGACCACACGGAGTAGAGAGATACTCTACTTAGGTTTTAGAATGTTAAGGCTTCGACCTTGAACTTTATATCTTCACCGTTTTAAATGTGTAGATTAATATTTACAAAATGTGTTACCCGATTTGTTCTCACGTCAAGTTGGAATGACTACATAAAGTTAGGATACAGTAAAGCTAAAATAATTCGAGATATTATAAGTGGAGTATATAACTCAACTCAAGGCTGATAGCGCTTGTTTATATTACACATACCAGTACTTTAATATTTATGTATTTAGAAAGATAAAATATCACTAAAAAGGCTTATTTTGTATTATTTGTAAGCATGTTACATATCAATAATTTTAACCGAATATAAATATATAATGTGGACTGCCCCGATCGTTTTTGTGGTTACAAGCGCGATTTCTAAACAAGATAGTTTGCGTTGGATATCCCGAGTCGGGAAAAGTTTTATTGGGTTTTTCACGATTTCACGCTCCTACCTCGTGTATTTCAGTTAACGAAAGCTGTTAGTATAATAATAATAACTGACAGCGATACATAAAAATACATAATACATACGATAAAAATCGTTTTTCCATCTGTGTTTAAGAAAAAAAGATAACCGCTAGAGCGATGAAGAAAAACGTCATGACGAAGTCTACGTACCTGAAAATACTTCTCTGAGGTGAGTGTACGCGACTTCAAGTCTTTCATTCTGAGAGGAAACCTGCTTATTAGGGCAAAGAGTAAAAGACTGAAGAGAGAAGAGGAGAGCTTACAGAAAAGCTCATGGCGACACCTTCAGTACAGTCTTAATATTTTTTAAACGTGAACAAATGAAATTCCAAATTTCGCCGAATCATCACTTAGTGGTAACTGCATGTAAGATTTAAAATTTGCTCATCGTATTTAAAACTTAAAGGTCTTATTAGTAAATGTAAGTAATTCGTTAAATGTAATTGGTTTTTCTAGTGGTGTTCAGGAGCAATATATGTACCTACATCAAAGCTCGAGCTTAGCATCGATTTAATTAAGAAATATGGAGTTATTGTATAAATCTCTAAAATCTCTATTCTGACCTTTCATTTTATGTGAGCATCACTTTTGTGTATAATTCTGAATTAATAAAAACAATAATCAATTTGAGAGGCGTATCTCACAATGGACCGACAAAAGGATTGACAATGACGTGCATTGATTAATACTTAAAAACATTGATATATATATAAGTGAAATCACATCGAAATACACGGCGAGGGTGCGCTGGAGCCGCGCTATAGATGTCCGCGAGTGACGAGGGACACAATCAATGCGGAAGCGGCGCAGCGGCGAATGGGAGCGAGATGCAGCGGGACGCGCCGCGCCGCGCCGTCACCGCTGTATTTGTCTCCGAGCCACATGCACACCCAATTCCTCATTTAAAATTAGTCTATTTACCTCTCGCTATAAATTTAGCGATATGTATGTCCAATTTCGCGGGTTTCCAAGTTTTCTGTTGGTCTACGGTCCCTACGAAAGTCGACAGATAATAACATCTGTATCTATTTAATGATATGTCCAACTGCGCGAATTTTCCGAGTTTTCGTTTGGTCTGTTGTTCCTACGAACGTGCATGGGCAATAATATCTGTCTATTTAATTATATATATATCCAATTTCTACAGTTTTTGATTGGTCTATATTTGCTACGAATGTCTATGTTTTATAACATCTATCTTTTTAATGTCCAAAAGTCAATGTAATGTAACTTCTGTCTCTATGTCTGTCTTCTATGTCCACGTACGGTAGCTCGTATGTGTTCTCTTTCCTCATTTTCTACAACTCCTCATTTAAAATTAACCTATTTACCTTTCGCTATAAACTTCATGATATGTACGTCCAATCTCGCGAGTATTGATTTGTTCTGTAGTATCTAGAAACGTTCTCGTACTAGAACATAACGTTACTCCTGCATTTCCCGAAGGAGTACTCATAAGAGTATGGTACACACCCACGATTTATGAGTTATGTTATACGGCTCATCAAGGAATAGGGGCGCGGTGATTGCCGAACACCGTGCACAAATCCGGAGTCCATGTTAGTGCTTTGAATTTCAATTTAAAAAAACCCAACAATACTATTCCTGACCCAGGTGTTGAAACCAGGACTCCATCCACAGCAGTCACAATTGCAACCACTCGATCCGTATCTATCCTTTTACGAAAATGTGATGATTCAAAAACGTAACATTACCGCTGTGATCCCCGAAAAGCTAGGCAGAGGAGTGTGGTGCACTCTCACGTTTCACCAGCTACGTTTACGTCCCTTGGAATAGGTGGTGAGCCTATCGCCATACACCGGGCACTGGTCGAGACTTCAAGTCACTACTAGAAATTCTAAACTAGAAAAATCTAATAGTACCCGACCCGGGATTTGACCCTGGGACAGCAGTCGGATCGGCAATTGCAGCATTGGCAGTCGCGTTTGCAACCAGCAGTTGCAGTATTTCATTATAATTTACACCGGACAGACGTGGTAGAATTTGCTATATACATCCAATGGTCGCGAGGAGAGACACTATAGAAAGCGAAATAATATATATGTCAATTCTATTAAGCATAATATGGCTTTTTCTTACTACATACTATTCATATCCCCAGCTTAAGGGAAACAACATAAAAACGCATTGGATAAAACCAAAATTCGCATCCGCAGTACGAAGGAAACATTCTATCATCCGATCCTTACAAAATCATAACAGTAAAGATTTTTATACAAGCTTTCCCAATAACTGATAGAGAATAAGCCCAGATGTAGAATACATATTCAATTGTTCATTTTCATTAGGTCCACAGAACTGGGCGTTGCACTTAACGTACATTGTCCACAAGCAATTAAGATACATAACTAGTATCTGATAACCTTAGTGTCCTAGTTCAGGTAAATTGACTTACAACCTTCTGGTTCTTGACCAATCAATAAATAAAAGCCTATCCTAACCCAATGAATCTTGAGCTCACTCAAGCTTTATAAATGTCTGACATTTAAAGTACATATACATATTTATGCATTTTTAAAAGGTCCTGGAACTGAAGTTACATGATAAATATGCCTAATAGTTATTGCATCATATTATTAATAATTTTCTCATCATCCTCGTCCACCTAGTCCCGTCTACTACTGAACATAGGCCTTTCCACTAGCACACCACTAAGTTCAAGCTTCAGCTCTTCGGATCTAGCCGCTGCCAGACAGTTTGTATTTATCGCCATTATTTAATAATTTTATTTAGACTATTTGTTGTAGTTTAGCATTAAAATATTAAAATAATTTAAACTGTGATAATAATAAAAACTTTACAACTTCTATTACATTTATAATATTTGTTTAAGTAAATATCAAGGAAAATTAAGAGTAAGTTCATATATACATATGGGAGTGTACTACACTCATCTGCCTACCCCTTCGGGAATTACAGACGTGATGTTACGTTAAGTTCATATATACACATATTTTATCGTCTAAGCAAAAACATATCCATATACGATCTTGACTCTACCCCGTTTGGATGGATCGATCTAAAATTATAAGTTGCAAATTCATGCCGTAAATAGCTTTTTTCAGTTTCAGCTTAAACGTCGCGAATGATTACACAACAGTACAGTTTCGTCTACCTTAAGTCTTTTTAATATAGTATAATAGTTACACAACTGCAACACCAAGTTTTTATAAGGAATTATTTTAAAAAATCTTCGGCGCGTTATTAAGTGTAAATGAATGCACAATAAACATTATTTATTGCATTAAATCTTATACGTACATATATTATTTAATGTCTTTTAGTTTAATTTTGTGTATATATTTAAGACGCTAATGTAATATTAATAATGCGCACTTAGTAAGGGAAGCTTTTGATAGTACGGATCGGATGTATGCGAGCGTCAACGGCGCTGGCGTACGAAAGCTCTACTCCGTACTAGCGATTCCGTTAGCGAAGGCTCGGGCGGGCGGCGGCGAGGCGGCGGCGGCGGGCGGGCCGTGGGAGGTACCGTTAGTGACGTCACAGGTATGACGTCGCAACCGTGACGTCAGACGGCGCGATATAGCCACCAGCCTCGGCGGCGGCGGCCTCAGTATCGCACCGCCCGTCCGCCAGCGCGTACTTCCGCGCGCCCCTCGCGATCGCTAGACTGACTGACTGTGAGTGAGTGCGCGTGCAGTGAGTGGAATGTGCTAGGCCGCATGAGGATCCTGCTAAGCGAACTGGGACTGTCTGGCGCGTGCCTCAGCTTGACCCTGGAGCCGTGCGCCTCCTCTCTGGATCCCGAAAAGCCAGCGCCAGGTCAGCGCCCGCACGACGACCCGCGTTCCTCTACTTCTGTGTTTATTTTCGCTTTCGTTGTGTAGAACCTTTGGGTGTTGTAAACTCTGTGTGGAACTGTCGTGACGATGGCCATCGGCTAGAATGCGAGGTGCGTTACTCACGCCCTCCAGCCAACACTGCGGCCTTAGACATTTCCATAACACACGTACGTACCCTCCCCTTTTTATTTTTTTTATTTTCATGTATTTTATGTTTGCTTTTTTGTGTACTCTATTTATTTTTTATATTTGTATGTTGTTACCTTTCAAATAATTTACTAGTAAAATAAGTTTATTCTTATATTCAGAGCTTTAAAAGCTTTGAAGTTACAGAGATAAATAAAAAAATAAATAATTATAACGACTTGTCACTGATAATTGTATTCAATAATAAAATTTGTCTCATGAAAATTAATATCCTTGTCCTCAAACAATTGTTGTTGGATTTTATAAAGTCAAACGAAAGCAATAAAAAACTTACATGACACATATTTTAAGGTGATAAAATAAAACTTTGTGGAGTTTTTCAACAGTTTTATTTACTTTTCTTTATTTTGAACGGTGAAACTGTAGCTTAAACGAGAAGAGATTAAAAAGTTGTGCGTTTATATCTTTTCAATGCACGGTTTCGTAAGGTAATGCGTTCGTGAAATATATTTTAATTACATTAATAATAAAACTTTATATAGTTTCCTTCAACTATTCGTATTAATATTATTATTTTTTAAGAGCTATATTTCAATTAATTACTTTAAGAAAATTTTTGAACAATTTATTTCATCATTCATTTCAGTATCTTTATTAATAATAATATTATACTTAAAATGCATATAGAAATTTTAGCGAGAGAAACTTTACTTTACTTTTAAATAAGATATAAGAATTCTATATTCTATGCTCGTTAATTTCTAATGTAATATTGCAGTTCCGTTTAATTAATAAGCATAGCAAAATGTGTGAATTTTTGTTCACCACTTGGGTCCATTTAGTAGAAATTTTGAACTTTTTCGTAGACTTTCTTTATTGGTGTGATCGTTATAATTTCGTACATGATGGAAAAATATGTGAATACAGCAATATAGCAAATAAAAGTTAGATATATACAATTATATATTTACGTTTTACTAAATCGGGAAATCGAAGAGTTTTTAATCTAACAAAATAATAAATTATTCACACATTCTCAAAAAATATCAAATTCAGAGCAGATATTTATTTATTTAAAATACCATCCCGCATATTATACAATTTAGGTTAAACCATAACGCGCTCGTAACACATACATAGATGTTTATATAAAAACATAATTCGACATGTAATTAATACCTAATGCGGGTTTGAACAAAGATTGATCGAAGCGGATGGCGTGGTAGAGTTAATTTTGTTTTTGTTTTGCTCGGGGCTAGTTAGGTAATGCTGGTATTATATGGGATGGTGTCGCGATCGCCTCCGGTGAGCCGACGGCCTCAGTCAAACTGCCTGCCACTTGCCCAATACGTTGTCGCAACCGGCAGACGTCGCTTGCACCTGCCGAGATGTGCCTCCGCGAATTACCGATCATCGCAAAACATCATAATGTAACATTCGTCTCTACACACGCTAAACACGTCTCTACTTTTATTACAAAAACTCTACTATACGTAGAGTTGGGCGCTCCTCATTAAATGCAGTGTCAAACGTACAATACTCATAAGTGTAAAACAATACAAAAGTAAATCGAAGTATTGTTCAAAAAAACACAATTTCATACTGTTTATTGTATTAGATTTGCATCATTTCAATCCTATAAGTGAACTGAACAAAAAATATTTTCCCACAACAAGTCCGCGATAGCTCACTTTCACTTTTGACAATAATGTAACACCTACTAATTTAGGAAAAAAAAATAAACCTCTTAATCGCCGTAGAAGAAGATAAAAGTGGTCCTATAAAAATAAAAAAACAACGTTTTATAGAATTATACATCTAATTTATACACACGTATGAATAGATTTTGATGTTGAATGCAAATTAATAATAAATATATGCAATATGTGAACAACGGACAAAAGCTTTCAACGTGATATTTGAACAGTGTTGAATTACGACGGTGGTGCGAATAATGGGTAAATAGATTATTCGTGTAGGAAATATTTTGATAGACGGACTACGTACGGGCAGGTTATCACCCGAGCCTGAATGACGTCACAAGGCTTCGCTCCCTTTACGTCACTTACTATACACGCCAAAGTTATTTAACAAACGTAATACTTATCTTAACCATTATTGTGCTAAAGTTTTATATGACCCATTATTATTTTCTCGTTATGTCATATTATTATTAATGCATTAAATCACGTCGATTAATAATTTTCCGTGTTGCTTATTCTATTAGTTACTAGGTCAAATATAATTTCTTTTATAATTTTAATTAATGTAATAAAAATAGATTATTTGGAGTGTTGCAATGGGCACCTTGCATTGATTTATCGAAAAACCTCGATAAGTCAAACGCATTTAGCTTTCCATTAGGTGGGATTGCAGCTAAACGCGAGCCTATTTGTAATAAAAAAAAATGCGTGAAGAATATCAAAGACATCAGGTGATCAGACCTGTAAAAGTAATG
>DWMG01005123.1:0-10430 GCA_018244855.1 Elbella merops | reverse complement strand
GACGGAGATCGGTAGGCAGACCACCAGCCCGATGGTCGGACCATATTACGAAAACGGTAGGGTCGCAATGGATTCGGCGCAATAATGTGGCGCAATAAAAGGGAGGCCTATACCCAGCAGTGGGGAGATACGGGCTGATTAGATAGATAGATAGATACCTACCTGAGCGTTCCTACCGCTTATTTCTTTTGAGATAGTAACATTGTTACACCTAGTTAGTTAGCTTGTTAACATTATTACTACCATTGGTCTTTATTTAGTAGGTATACATTAGTTTGGAAATTGAAGGTATTTTTATTTTTAATTAAATTTAATTTCACTTATTGCAATGAAAGCAAAATAGCCATGCCTGGTGTGCATCGTATCTGCATAAAAGAATATGTAACAATTGTCGTTAAACATATTAATTTATAACTTAAAATGCAACTTATAATGAAATGTCATCTAAAGCATCTAAGCATCTGTCATCTAAGCACAATTTATTGTTCTATTTTTCCTTAAATGCATATCGTACTTACACAAGAAATTCCCAACTTTTCGGTGTTATGCTACATTTAATGATAAATGATGACTACTTGGCTTTAAAGTACTCCCCATAACAAAAGTGGAATGTAGTCATAATATCGGTGACGAAGCGAAAGTTATTAGAAAATAATAGTCAAATTAAACCCGATTCCAGACAAAAGACGTTCCAGTGTTCTGTTTTCAACCATTATATTGGTCTCCGTTTCCGCAATAACAGACCACTTTAACTAAAGACGTCTGGGTATTTTACTGTCCTGTATTATGTTTATTTACCTATTATTACCTCCCTAGTCACCCCAGTTTTGGAGCCTGGATCTGGGCACGATGTGTGGCAATAGGCTTATCACCTATTCCGTTGTAGGACGTAAACGTAACAGGTAAAACGTGAGAGTGCACCACACTCCTCTGCCTACCCCTTATGAGATTACAAGCGTGATGTTACTTTTTTATTACTTACCCATATTTTTGTTCATTGTTGCATTATAAGGATTAATAATGATTTGGTTTAGTTATCGTGAAGTTAAAAGGCCGAAAACAGTCTTTTGGTAGAGTTTATATCAGTTGACATCTACATAAACGCAAGATTATTAGCATCTAGGGCTCTTAATAACTTCCACGAAACCCAATATCGTAAAGTTGACCGGAGTACGCACTTAAATTTATAGCTACATAATATTTATCGTAACGTTTTATGAGTTTGGTTATTCAATAACCCATAGCATGGAAGTTCTTACATCGTATCGGGAAATGGTGTGTCGAAAAGGGTATGGCGTATTGAGAGAAAAACAAGCGTTCATGTTTAGATAGACGAGTTATATTATTAGTAGAGTTTTTTAGCTTTCGTTATCCGTTTCCGGTTATTGGAAATCGATCTCTATTTTCTTCCAGTCTGATCTAGTCATTGTATTGGAACTAGTTTAGAAGATACATAGTTAGATAAGGAAAAGTAACTAAAATGTTATATTGCAAAAGTTCAACAGAGAGATGTCATACATTTCTAAACTTCAGCCTCAATTTGAAAAGTTTTCTATTAAGCAATCCAATGTATTGAACTTCTGGAAGCTTCGAGACTATCACTTACAGTATTGCGAGATACCGGAACAAGAACTGCAGTAAATCTTGTGAAAGTGCCAACAACTATTTAGATAACGGATGCTACATACGGTAACAAAGAATTGCTTATTATATTTAATCGCCTTACTATAGTTACATATAGAAAATGTCATAAATGTTACTATAGTACAATAGTACAAGTGATCATTTGAACAACTTTTGTGTACCCGTGATTGTTTTGGATATCAAATAATTCATGGTTTAAAGATTTTATTTTCTTGACTTTATTTCTTATGTACATCGGCTATTAAATAGTTCTTAATATAAAAAGACTCAAATTGTTGCCTTTTGGGGATAGATGGCTTTCTGCTTTTGGATGGGTATAATAGAGAACAGTCCTTGTAAGAAGTAAGTACATGTTGGGATGCTTCGGATATAGCTTATATGAAGCCCTACGTAAGGTCCTGAGGCTAACACCTAGTATCCTAAGGGGTCCCTGCGACCCTCAAGCGCCATAAGCGCCATTATAGAATCTGGTTTTAGACGATTAACACAGGGCGCCACGTGTATACACATACTCGTATGTTAAGTAACGACAGATTTCATACGAGCCAATGTAATTTTTACAGACATATACCACGGTCTGCGGCCCCGTGTGTTAACAGCCTTACTGCTTCTTTTTCCTGTGACGTTATGGTCACTAGTGAGGAACAGTTAATAAAAGAGTACTAATATTTTGTAGTATTATTAATAATAAATATTTTGTAGTATTATTTTATTAACTAGGTATATGTATCGCGGATCGTGAAATAACTTAATCGCTTTGATTGCTTCGACAAAATAATGCATCTGAAAAACATTATAAGGAGGATTATCAAGATATCATGTTAGTACGAATTATTACATTAATGAGTTTACCGTTTTCAATAAAGATTTCTATAAAGAAACATTATATTATAGAAGATATAACAAAAATTTCTTGAAAAGATGTGTATAGCAAATTTGATTTGAATAAAAAACCTATTATAGTATAGCAAAATCCATTCAAAACCTATGTAAATATTTTCATTTCGTTAGACTACGCTTCGCTTTCCTGCCACGTGAAGCCAACTAATAAACTGAGGTGTAGAGTACTGCGGCCGGACGTTGAAATTTATATAACCCCTATTGGGAATTCTGTTCGCTCTACATTGAAATATTACACGTTTTAAAAGTAGAGTAGTGCAAGGCATAGCTACGAGTATATACTGGAATAAAATATTCACATTATTCTGGAAAGATCTCCTATGTACATTTATATCTAACGCTTTGTAGCCTTCCCAATGATATTTATTAAACCGGAAAATATGTTCTTTCTGTAAAATATAATTAAAGTAGAGTTCCATTTAAATTTGTTTTGTGACATTAAGATGTAGAAAGTTAAAATGCAATCGCAGTCAAGACGTAACTTAATTGAAAATTAACCACAGATGTAAACCCCTGAGGCGTACACTAAAGTATTTTAATATAATATTAACTATTGAGCGTTATTTAAAATACATTTAATAAAGATTCATCAGAGCTGAAGTTTCTTATAATGCGGCTAGTTTTTTATTACTGAAAAATACTTTAAATCATTATTCGTTAGCCCATCGCCATGATCATCATCAAAACACGATATCAAAGATGTTATAAAAATATACACATATAACAGCAGCGTTGCTTATATAAATCTGTCAAGAATTTTCTATACACGTTATAAATATTGTACCATATTTTCGAGTAAAAAAATATGGCACTTATTGCCAATATCCATACAAACTTTATGATTTACAACACTGAAATGTATCTGTGGTTGGCTTACATCCGTTCCCGTGTTACGAGGTCGATACAAACATGTGGTCAGCATCATATTGGGTAATATAAATAAAACTACATACTTACAGATTCTTACGCGGTTTGTGTATGTTAATTTATGTTCGATGGTGAAATGTGAGAACCAACATTGGTGGATTTTTGAATGTTTCTCCGAATGATATGTTAGTGGCTGGCAGTGGTTGGATTAGAAGCATGGTGAGCAACGTAGCAGAAGAATTATTAGAGCTGATGACAATTAAAGAATAATTATCATCAGCTCTAATAATTCTTCTGCTACGTTTATTCATCACCCACCATGCATATGCATGTCCATATTCGCACGTCCCAACAACCAATTTATAAAGAATTAACAAAATATACACAATCATTAAATAATTTAAACATAGATAAAAAGTATACAGAATAACCCCTTCGGGGATTACAAGCGAGATGTTATGTTAGATCTAGACAAAATTAATAAAGGAAATTCGGTACACAAATTCCTAATCGGTTCTTCGTTGTAAGCCGTTAGTTTTGATGGAGGTAATTTCATTTAAATCATAAACATAACGTACTATTTTATTCATATTAAATAATTTTTTATCTCCTGTATTTTATATTTAAATAAATAATTTTGTTCACATTAAATGGACTTATTAAATTATTTTGTATATTGTATGAGTGTATTGCATTGTAAAGTCTAAAATATAATGACACGTTACGATATTATGCTTTATACCATTCTCTTAAAGTTGGTATTTGTTTGGATTACCTCGTGCAATACACTTCGCTTGAGCATTACAACCACATCGTTAACGGGATAAAGTGACATGAATGAATATAAATGAATAATGCAGGTTTTCAACAAATTGTTTTCAAATTAATTTCAGCACTACAACTACTACAACTCAATTCAATGGACAGTGCCTATGTATTGAAATAATCCGAATTTTTTCCACATTTTATTATTATTATTTTACTAATCGAACAGCAGTGATAGCCTAGTGGTTAAGAATTTAGCCTCTCACTCCGGAGTTCCTGGGTTCAAATCCATGGCGCGCAGCTCTTTAGAAAATTGCGTTTTAAATTTAAATATCACTTGCTAACGGTGAAGGAAAACATCGTGAGGAAACCTGCATACCTTAGAATTTATAAAAAAATATATATTTACTAAGGTGTGTAAAGTCTGCCAACCGGCACTTGGCCAGCGTGGCAGACTATGGCCTTAATTAACCCTCTCAATATGAGAGGAGACCCGTATTCCAATAGTGGAATTATAATGGGTTAAAAAAAAATGAAAGTAGGTTGTAGTGCTGTTTAACCACTGCGCATATTTTGTGACTTTCTGTGCATGTAGCCGAATTAAAATTCATATTAATATACCGTATCTATATTCCACACAATTACTTCAGAACGAATTTCAAGATAATGCGCCTTGAATAATTATTATCAACTTCCTATCTTCAAAATTCTATTATATGAACCTGAATTTTATTCATTTTATTGAATATTCTTCAACATATAGCTAAATTGTATTTTAATAAATAGCACACCCATCCTCTAAAATCCATCCTGCGTTACAAAACAAAGGATGAGTGTTATAAGATACCGGATATTAAAATGCTGCCTCTACACCAGTGCTATTATACTACTCTAGAGCGACAGTTTTATTGATGTCTCGCAAATTAATCTTATTCGGATTCAGCTGTAAGGTTTCCTTTCCACTTGACGTGATTCGTTTCGAGCGAATTTTCTTAAGAAATAGTTTAGCAGAATCAAATACGAAATTGATTTTAAATCACTGGTTTTAATAAATGCTCTACATTTGATTTTTTTAACGAATTTGGCGAAAAGAAATATAGCAAGTATTACTACTATATTATGATTGTCTATGCATATATTGTACATGTATCTAAAGGTGCCAGTGCCTTATTAGTCGAGTGGTTGCAAGAGCGACTGCCGATTAGAAGGTCCTGGCGTCAAATGCGGGGTTCGGTACTATTGGATTTTTCTAATTTAGGATTTCTAGCAGTGACTCGGTGTCTGGATCTGTTTCCGGTGTATGGCAATAGCCTCACCACCTATTCCATGGGATGTAAACGTAGCTGGTGAAAAGTGGGAGTCTACTACACTCCTTTACCTAACCCTTCGGGGATTACACGCCTGATATTACGTTATATAAAGGATGCGTCTACAATAGTTATTTGTAATAGGCAACACAGTTAATGTGTTAGGATAACCCGCCCTTTATATACTTATATATATTATATATATTATACTTTATATACTTCAATCTACCTGTATTTTGCTACAGTAAAGTAATTATGACCTCAATGGTCATACATCACGTATGAACAGTGCACCGATATAACGTTAATAGTCGACGCACCGTAATGCGATATTGATGATTTGCCAATTAATCATCCGACTGGAGGCTTCCTTTTCATTTTACATAATCCGTTTCCATGCCTATCTCGCTTTACGTACATTCATATCTTCAAGCCAGATCCCTTGCGGGGTAGGCAGAAAGCACAGAATTCCAAATATCTCTATCCTTACAGATCTGTCGTGCTTCTTTCACATTCATCATTTTATATATGCACGTCAATTTCAGGGACTGATGTATTGTTTTAGTACTGCTTAGCTTGTTTTTGTATAAGTTTTTTATGGCAATAATCTGAAACGACCATTATGACAAAGTCTAGCCACCACTGAAACGTGTACCTATATTTTAAAGGTACACTTACACGTAAATTACGAAAAGTGTTAATATTTAGCGTATATCAGCAGTATTATTAAATATTTAAGTCTTTGCCCTTTTTTAAAAGCTATAATAAAGTATATCACTTTAATTATATCATTAAACGTCTAATACGAGGCCTCGCCGCGTTCGAAAGGAGTTCATCAAGGACCTTAGTTGGGTTCTAAACTAGTGAAGCTATTCTAAAAAACAACACGTGATTTAGGACGGTATACAATTCAATCAAGTTTTTTATAGTTACCGCTCACTGTAATGTATTTTTTTCATTATAATGCGTTGAATAGCAAATTCATCCTGTAACGTCCATCCGGCGTTAGAGATAGCTTTGCCAATATGCCATTAACGAAAGCTGCACCAAATACACCGCTAATCGCCCGCCGACCGACATGCGTTATTGATGACTCGACAATTAATCTTACTCAGTTTCGGCTGAAGGGTTTCGCTTTCACTTAACGTGACCCGTTAGGTTCAATTTATTTTTGAGGCCCATTACCGAGGTACGGCCTTATCTGCGCAAGGTTTCGATTGTGGCGCAGCGTGCGTTTATGAACGACTAAAACGGACAATAAATCAAATGGGCCGTAAACTTACTGAAGCACATACATGTATAGTTCTTTGAGTATAGCGATGACTCATAAAATGTGGGTTTTGTTAGTATAGATTGTGTTTGAGTCAAATATTGCGACCGTACAAAGCAAGATCGACAGTATATAAACTAGTGCATGTATGGACTCACCGGATACGACCGCTGTGAACTATCGTCAATTGGGTATCATCTATGTATATTTATAGCCGAAATATTTTTTTCGTTCTCATTGCCTGTCTCGAGTTCTTTCCGCAAATGCGGATAACTTCACCACGATGTGTCAGTGAAGATTTGCGAAGGTACGGTTAAATACTACCTATATGTTAGACTTTATAAAGCATTTTTTAGACTTCCGATGAGGTTTAACGACTGTTACCTAAAGACAGTAACCGGAATCATTACATTAGGATACTTTCGGAGGCACAGAAATGCATTTGAAAATTTTCCACTGTTAATGACCCATAAAGTAACGATAACGTATGGCGTTGCTTAACTTTGCATATCGCTTGAAATGATCGTATGAAAGTTGAACATACATACCCATAATTACATTATAAATGTTAGATTTAAATTAAAACTAATAATTTTATATTAAACCAAATACTAAAACAGAATTACCTCAATCACCTAACTCATCGTCCTAATACTGAATGACTGAATAATGGCAATGTGATTAGAGTACTAAAATTAAACCATGTAATGTTAACAGAAAGTGAAACTGGCTTCAGAGTTCAGCAAACACTCACTGGCACTGAAGATATCTAATTATAGTCTAATAAACTTAGCACATCATGATATTAGATAACTGAAAAACGGCAATATGAAAAACGGCAATATGATACAAAGTGTAAAACTACTCCATTAAATGTCAATGGACAGTGACACTGACTTCCGAGTTCTATTGACACTTGCTGTCAATTAACTCATCTGGTAATAGTCCCAATACTAAATGCGGATTCAATACTCGTATATGTATATTATAAAACAAATAACAGCTAACATAAATTATATTTATAGGCTTATATATCAATAGTATAGAAAAATAATTAATATAGTATAATAATTTAATATTTACTTGACGTTTAAGCCTTTAAAAATAATTTATATTTGTTCTAATTCGTGCATAAGCACGCTCAATTATTCTCACATAATTTTATACTATTTAAATATATGGCGGTCCCCAATCAAAACCATATCGCTCATTTTCGTAACCCTGTAATATAATTTTCATAAGCAGTCATAAATTTGAACCGCTTTAATGCACGGAATATATCTATAGCATACAAATTACTCAGTCTAAACGCGATCCATCTCACCGAAGATTATGAAAATTCGCTCGAGAACGCCACGTGACCCGCGAAATTCAATTTAATGAAAACCAAAATAAGTTTTCACTAGCAACCTCGTATAATTTTGCATAAATCGTGGGGCTTATGCAAATGATTTTAAGAATTTAAGCAAATCTTTATATACACCTACAGATAGATGATATAAATTGTTGAAGGAAAGTTACTTGAATATTATTTTGAAAATATTTGCCGGGTTGAGTTTATTGGAGTAATAAACCTTAGTGTTCATACTAAATTTAGGACGTGAAAAACTACTATATACCTCATTCAGTTTTCACGAGCTTCAGCTAATATGGGTCTTTGTGTCATTAAATTTTCGCAATAAATCTTTCAAAGAGAGTCGCATACATACGAGTAATTTATACCGATAAATAAAAATCGCACCTTTGAAGAGTTTTTCAGAGCACGATCCTACGTCTTAATACGGCCGTATAATAATAAAGCCAAAACTCGTTCACGCACGGAAAACTCAGCTGGCATATGATTTTACGATATGACGCGCTGAGACTTTCAACGCTCGTGCTGGAATAATGTTATATTAAAATACATGGTATCGATTAATAATAACCTATATCGGGAATAAAGTACCTTACGCACACGTTTTCGCGCTGCCTTTTAAATAAATGACATCGCGATACCCTATAGAGATGTACTCAAAAAAATTAATAGCGCGACCGTATGCAGTTTGCATACAAATTGTGCATCCATCTGAATACTGCACGTCTGGTATTAATCCGGAGGTCTTTCGAACGTGGGCGGTGCGATTTTTTTTGTGCTTTTTGTCGGAATTAAAACGCGTTTGATATCGCGGTATATCATGCATGTCTGATTTTTCACTCTTTTTTTTTCGTAATAGTAGCTCCAGAAACGAACTTTTGATGAAAGACCAGGTGTATAAAAAAACCCCGGTAAAATTCATGCTCACATACTGACTTTTAACTACTCTATGTGACTGATCATGTGCTCGCTTCTATTTAATATAGTTAGAACGTACGCAATAAATGCAATAGTATGGCTTCTATTATTATTTTAGGCTGTCTTACGATTTCAGTTTCCATTATTATTATAATACACTAGATCATATATAGGTTTCAGGTAAAAAAGTATTTTCGTACAAAGCATAGTTTTATTTAAGTCTACATTATTTATAATTAAATATACAAAGTAAAGTTCCTGGGCTGGAGAATTAAAGTTTTAATAAAGGTTAATTTTATTTTTGACTTTAGTTATTAGTAATTTAGTTACGACATGTTTTCTTAGTGCCTTTGAAATATATTACTATTCTTACATTTTTATATACATATGTGGTAGGGTTAATTATTGTACTCCCTCAAATAATATCGTTTTGTTCCGAAATTATGTTCGCGTCTTTGGCAATAGACTTTTATATTCAGTTCAACAATTATGTTTATAGACTATTTATTTACTAATGGAATATACGTTTCAAATTCACTACAAAACAGTAAAAGAAAGCACAGAAAATGTTGGTTCCTTTAAAAAGAACGCGGTGAAATATGGAATAAATTTTGATGTTTCGTGTATTACTCTAAGGACAATATGATTTGGGCTATGTGTCTTGTTGAACTTCTTTATGTGATTTTGTGAAAAACAACGGATTGTAGTTGCAATTTCTATGTACCGATTTTGTCTTGGATTGCAGAGCAATTCTGGAGTAAGAGGTTCAACATGTGCAGCAAAAAAGGAACATTGTTTAGGTATAAGGGATGTTTTGAAGTCTTTATGAACATGTATCTAGGCTATCTAAAAGATTATAGTATATAGGAATCTTATATGCCTAAATTCTATATAACTAAAACCTTTTTCCAATATATAGATATCGTCTAAACGTGTTTTTGTAGCCGAAATAATATTGAGATACATCGTAACAGATATTTTCATTTCCACGAAATCGTTGTATATTTAATTTGTTTATTTCGACAATTTCCAACGAGGAAAAAATCAATAACACAACACAAGAGAGAACTAATCGCACACATCGTGAATTCAGTAGATCTATTAGTTAGTTCGTTCATCATCATCATCATCATCACTCTATCTCAGTCCACTGTTGGACATAAATATGTAGTTCGTTACTTTATGTCTTATATTTTACTCATGCGCTGTGTACGACAATGTCTGACTATGAAATAAATCAATAATAAGTGTTACATACCACTGGGTAGTGAATGAATAGTATTAGTAGCGAGATAGTTAATTCGCTAATAATTTTATATAGGACTAACATTTTTTTTTTTTTTTTTTTTTTTTCAACCCATTACAATTCCACTGCTGGAATACGGGTCTCCTCTCAAATTGAGAG
>DWMG01005122.1:0-10431 GCA_018244855.1 Elbella merops | reverse complement strand
ACATATTTTCTTTAAATAAGTTGGTCAAAACTGAACACACTAAGGTGTGCGATTTCTTTGCTCTCAAGTATAGTTTTAAATAACTGATTCATTAATCACGCCAATTAAATTATTTTATTGTGCGCTAAAAGTAAAACAAACAATGGATTTAATTAACTCGTAAAAAGATTAATTATTATAAACTTCACTATAAGTGCAATCTTAGGGATTTCGTTGACATTTCCTGCCTCATTTGAGTCATTCACAATATTGCGGGGTTTCCCAATAATATTTAACAACATTACCGCACGACTGTGTACGTGGGAATTTAAATACAATCTATTGTAATAAAAAGTAACATCACGCCTGTAATTCCTGAAGGGGTAGGCAGAGGAGTGTAGGGAATTTATGTATGACCTGTTATGAAAAAGAAAATAATCATTTGTACAAAATTTGTTATTTTTGTGGTCAGCTTCCTCCTCTACGAGGTATGGAGAATCCTGATGAAGAGTTTGACATAGACAAAGACTGGCCATACGTCTCTCAAGAAGAGTACGACGCAAACTCCTCAGCTTACAGGGAACTGTGCTGGGATCTTAAGGTATTTATTAGAAACTTCTTTTGTGCAAAATTTACGAATTTCATTAATTAAAATATTGGGCAGTGTTACTTCATAATAGTGCAATGCCTTACGATCAAAAAATCTACATACTAAAAATCGTTTCAAATTCAAATGAAAATGGCAAATAAACGGGTACATTTTGTATTTTTTAACTTGTTGCTTATTTATCGGTTTTTTTATGTAATTTGTCGCTTCACAAAATTTCAATGCCGTTCCACGAAATTGTCTAAATAAATTCCTTCAAATTAAAAAGAAAATGGCACATTTTGATTTATTGACTTAGTCTTATTTCTTATTTTGCAGGAGCGAGGTGCGGTGGGAGAAACGATTTTACATCTGTGTTTCCTCAACGCGACTGCGCTTTTAGCCGACTTGGCGAAGAGATTGTTGCGATTTTATCCAAAACTCATCAACGATATTTACATGAGCGATGAATATTATGGTATGTGCCGTATTCAAAGATAATCGAAACGTTGATTGAATCTACGCATTGAGCAAATAACATTTCTGATTGGCTGTCTTTGCAATGGTATACATGCAGATTTATGGGTTATTTTTAGGCGAGAATGTCCTTCATTTGACTATTGTTAACGAAGACCCGACGATGGTGAAATTCTTGCTAGATGCAGGCGCTAACTATCATGAACGCTGCTATGGTAACTTCATGTGTCCAGAAGATCAGAAAGCTTCGCGTTCCGATTCACAGGATTACGAATGGGTCAATGTTCAACCCGATACAGATTATAATGGGTAATATTTTTCACATTTGCTTGTTAAAAAAGAATGTTTAGGTCAAAATTTTCTGTCTGATAGTTAGACCCTGGTTTTCTTTAGTCGTAGTTGTTACGTTTTTCGTTTTTAAGAAGTTTCATATTTGGTTTTGTTCATATTTCTTCAATGAGCATCGCATTGCTGGTGAGTTTTAAAAATTAGATAATTTCTCATTATCTACGAGTATTATTATCCTGTTGCTTTATTTACGGCAGGTACGTGTACTGGGGTGAGTATCCATTGAGTTTTGCTGCTTGCTTGGGTCAAGAAGAGTGTTACCGTCTCATTCTGGCACGAGGCGCAGATCCTAACAAACAGGATACAAATGGAAATACTGTACTGCACATGTTAATTATTTATGACAAAATGGTAAATGGCCATTTTTTAACAATTTGCTATTAAGTTCAAGACACAGACAATCTTAAAAAACTAATTATAGTCGTAAATGTTTTTTGATGGATTTTGAATATGCCAGTAACCATGTAAACGTGACAATTATAAGATATTTACCAGAACAGAAATGATTTAGTGACTTCAATAAGACCATCGTTGGGTTGGAGATGTTCATAGACGGGAATAGAAGAAGCATATCAGTGGGTTTCAGTAAAATTCGAAAATAGGGACAGCATAGAGCGAAAATAGGGCTGAAATAAAATGAAATGACGTCAGTCGAAAATAAGGAATATAAAATAATAAATGTCCTTAATTAATAAATTAAATAATACCTCAATTGCTAATTGTTTTTGATTTTAACAGAATACATTTGACATGGCATACGAGGTAGGAGCATCACTCAATATGCGCAATGTTCAGAATTTAACACCGCTGACTCTAGCGGCCAAATTGGCGCGGACGACTCTCTTTTTCCACATCTTGAATATTGAAAGAGAGATTTACTGGCAGATCGGTGCCACCACTTGTGCTGCCTATCCTCTTTGTCAGGTTGACACTATAGATACGGAAAGTGGACTGATCAGCAAGGATTCTGCTCTGAATTTGGTTGTTTTTGGGGTGAGTTTATTAAATCATTTTCAGTTTAATTTTCGCATACACATACATACATAGATATATACATATTCACGTTTTAATGTTTCGTTAAATTCAACGGCTTACATACGTACATTTTGTTATGTATATTCACTTGCTATCATTCCGTCAGACATCTCTTTTGCATTCATTAAAATCATCATACAGTTTCGTTTGTTAAGGATACATGTTGGTGCTAAAAGGGAACTATTTGATTTCACAGGAAAAAGATGAACATTTAGAACTCTTGGAGGGTATGCTTATTGACTTATTGAAGACGAAGTGGGACACGTTCGTGAAGTTCAGGTTTTACCGGCAGTTCATTTTCTTCTCATTTTACTTTTTGGTGTCGATCGTTTGTTTCACACTGCGCCCGGGCTCCCCGGAACGTGCTGGAAATTCAACATCAATCAATTCTACCGCTGCGACTATTGTGAATGATACGGAATTGTTAGTTGATGTTGGTAAGACATTGATTTCTGACGAATAAATTATTGTTATTATTATGACACAAATTATTCAAGTGTTTTTCTTTTCTGTAGGTGATTCTTTATGTTGTCTGTTAAGCCGTCATTCCTTAAATTATTGAAAATCGATTTCAGTGAATTGCACCATCAACCACAGTAACATGGATTTTGATAATGCAACTGTTGAAATACTTGCTGGAGCGAAATCCGATGGCCCTTTGTGCGGACGTTTTAAAAGTCATCCCAAAGAGAAGGATAAACGTTCGTATTCGTATAAATTTCATAATTATCATCCACCCCTTTATCGCTCCATTATTGAAAACAGGATTTTTTCTCAGAATGAGTAAAGTTATGGCCCTATCTGTCAAACAGGCCACGTACGGTTTGGAAGACATATATAATGTTTTCATGACATTAGGTCAGCAAATACTATCATATGATGCTTTCTCGATTTCTGCGTTTCTAGATCCATGTTTTCTATAATAAAGGATACTACTGAAAATAATAATAATAAATATTTACATGCAGAGCCCCTCATTAAGAAACCATCTGTCGCCAATATCCTTAACAAACAGCTACGCACACACGCACATACACATATACATAATAGAGAACAATGTACAATCGCCCAAATTCAGAGGATATAAAAAATTCATGAGTCAGATCTATGCGGCAGTGTAGCGTCAAGGTCGCTGCATCAAATTGTCATCAATTAGCATTATAAAATATGCATTTGACTCACGGACTGGTGCAAATAATAAACTGGTTTTATGTGGTGGTGTGTTTGTCTGTGTGTAGTGTAAAGCATAGACTGCTTCCCTGGTTGAGTGGTTGCAAACGCGATTGCCGATCGGGATGTCCTGGGTTTAAATATTGGGTCGGGTGCTATTGGATTTTTCTAATTGAGAAAATTTTGTAGTGACTCGGAGAAAGACTCGGAGAAAGACTCGGAGATTTGTGCCCGGTGTACGGGTATGGCAATAGAATGTATTAATTGGTGAAACATGGGAGTGTATTACACTCCTCTGCCTACCCCCTCGGGGATTGCAGGCTTTACGTTATTTTTGGTTTTGTGATTAGTGAAACACAAAACCAAACATAATTAAAAAAAGTGTTTTTTAATTAAAATTAAAATGTGGAGTAATTAGACACTGTGATATTAAAAATGTTAATAAAACTGGGGTTTGTTATATGTAAGTATCAATAACACAAATATAACATTACGACTATATTTTCCCGAAAGAGCAGACACAAGAGTGTAGTACATTACACGATTCGCCAGTTATGCCCTCCATGGAATATACTAGTATGTGGAGCCTATAAGAATTAATAATTAATATTAACAGCTGTTAATAGAGGATCAGAAGTAGAAGGCTGGTGGGAGGATCTTACAGAAGACTGTAGGCTAATGAATTTTGAAACCTGGCACGGCAAGGTTCGTAAGAACAAAAGTAAATTTAATACAAATGATGAAATTCATACAAGATAACTGTGAAGAATAATAAAAAAATGTGTTCAAAGGTTCGAATTTCTGCGGAATTAATGCTGTGGTTGGGAGCATTGGTGTACATTGTGGCTGCGTTGAGAGAAGCCAGATTTCTCGGATTGAAAATGTTTTTTGAGAATCTGAGCACTGTACCATCAAGGTATGAGGATACATTCATTCATTCATTATCAGCCTACTCCCGTCCACTGTTGGACATAGCCTCTCCAATAGCACGCCATTGAGCTCGATGTTCAGCTCTTCGCATCCAACCACTGCCAGACGCATTGCATATATCGTCACTCCACCTAGCTGGGGGATACTTTTGATCAAAATTTTTATTTCAGTTCTAGATAATTAGTAGCTGTACAAAAGTTTTTGCGCTAAGGGTAGTATTTTTGTTACCTTCCATTACTGGATTGGTATCTCTTTCAAATTGAAGTATGTCTGGAGCATACTCCACTAAGTTGTTCCAGTACGGATTGATGTACATTAAAATGTACATTAGTGGTCCAGAAAATTTCAAATTCTGTCAAATTTACACCATATTTTATTCACTAACGTATTTGGTTAAATAGTATAGTTCTGTACTATATTCTTTCTTTACTTTGTTTTTTTACAGGGTAATGTTCCTATTTTCTTGTTTGCTCATGGTAATATTGCCTACATTGAGGTTGTGGTGTGCGGACGAGGCAGAAGATCACTTGGCTGTTATAATCATGCTCACCACGGCGCCTTACTTCTTATTCTTCTGTCGGTATGTATAACAATTTATCAATGATATGCTTTAATTCTTCATCGAAACAGCACCGACAAGACGACTCTTCTTTATTTCTCTTCTTCTTCTTTATTTATTCCTTATTTCTTAATCTTCATTACTTCTTCTGTAAGCTTCACTCATACATACACATAGTTTTTGAAATGTCTATTTTCTTGCAATTTTACTAATTTGTGCCACAGTGTAGTGTATATTTATTTTCACAGTGGTTTCAAAACAGTTGGACCTTTTGTCGTTATGATCTACAGAATGGTCATGGGGGATCTGCTTCGATTTGTCTGCATTTATTTAGTTTTTGTTATGGGATTTTCTCAGGGTATGTATACATGTAGCTGTTTACATGGTACATAAAAAATTGTCAACGTTTGTTAACTCTTTGATGTATTACTTTTAGCGTATTACGTGATTTTTTTATCTTTTGACAATCCAAACACACCAGAGGGTGTGGATGATTCAGTATCAAATCCTATGCCATCACCGATGGAGAGCATCATGGCTATGTTCTTGATGTCGTTAACGTCGTTCTCCGATTATTACAGCGCTTTCGAACGCACTGATCACGAAATTGAAGCGAAAGTAAGTGTCACTTTCCTTTATTAGAATCATAAAGACCATAATATGGAATAAAGCACTTTTTAAATTTTATTTAAATATATTTATAAGTAAACATAACATCACGCATGTATTACCTCGAGATGGTAGGCAGAGCAGTGTTGTACACTCTCACGTTTCACTAGTTGTTATATATAGGTCTCTATGGCTTAGGGTGTGAGCCTATTGACATGTACTGGGCGCCAACTTTAGACTCCGCGTTACTACTAATAATTTCAAGTTAAAAACTTAATAATAATTGAGGTGGATCGAACCCAGGACCTCTAGATCGTCGATGTATGTATATCTACGAGGCTATTTATATTGCAGCTCTTGTTCGTGATATACATGATAATAGTGGCGATCCTGCTAGTGAACATGCTGATCGCCATGATGGGCAACACGTACCAGAAGATCGCGGAGACGCGCAATGAGTGGCAGCGCCAGTGGGCAAGGATAGTGCTGGTGGTGGAGCGCAGCGTTCCACCAGCACAGCGCCTTAAACAATTGCTGACTTACAGTCAACCTATGGCCAGTGGGAAAAGAGCTTTAGTATTGAGGATTAATCAAAAGGTAAGTACCCATTTATCACCTAATTAGTTGAAATTTCAATGTAATCAGTAAGTTCTTTTGCTTTTACTTTAATTAAAACTAATGTTAGTATGTATTATATGAATATTTTCTGCAGACAAAACTTTAATTTGATCATTTATTTCGATGCTTTTAAACTTTTTTCCTATTTTATTATTTCGACGGTCTTTTTAGTATTTATGGTCAGTATGTATTAGGGTAGGAATTGGAAATCAATTAGTTATTAGACGATGTTTAGTAACTAAAGGAAAAACCTTTTTTAATTATTCAGTATTTTCATCAAAATACTATTTATTATGTTACGTTTTTACGTTATACTTTACGTTATAGATACTTACGTTTACGTTTAGGTATACTTTACGTTGCGTACGTATTTGCGCAAGTACGCACGTAAGCATATGTATATGAATATATATATTCTCATAAAAGAATATTGTATAGGACGAAGATAAAGAGGAAATGAAAGAGATCCTCGAAATGAAACGGACTCACCAGCGAATTGTCGAGAAGAGAAATCGCCGAGAAGCGAAACTAAAGGACCCGAAAGAAAATGTACCGCTACCGGCCATTAAAAATTATCTGACAGCAAAATAAATGATCTTGGATCACTTTGTTCTATACTCAGTGACCACGCGGTATAAGTATTAGATACATAAAAGAACGATCTTTTTCTTAGTTGTTATAAACTTGTTGTTCAACGTATTGTTAAATTATGCATATTTATAGTATGTTACACGAAAATAAAATTCTTAAAAACATCGCGTCTATTTCATTTACATATGTAATAAAAATAATAATTTATATTATCAGAAGTAAAGTTTGGACTGATAATGAGCCAAACTGAAGTAATAATTTAAAAGTACAAGTTAATGATATCCAAGTTTTCAAATATTAATACTGTTATGTAAGGATGGGTGGCTTGTAGCACGATTAATGCATTACTACTGCATTGCTACCAGTCGCTAAGCGGCTAACTCTATTGTTTGATCAATGAATGCAGTGTGATAAACACGATATCCTTTCGAGCGACTGTTTAATCCCCATTATTTTCAAATCAGTTCTATAACAATAAATTCTAGTGGTTCATACGTTTTAATAGCTAAAAATGGGTAATACAGAGAGTAATGTAACAAGTGGTGTGAAAAAACAGGCGGGAACATCAACTCAGAAGCTTTACAAGCTGATCGATTTAAAAGGTGCGTTGGTCGGAGAATTTTCTATAATTTTTTTTAAGCCACTATTTTGTTTGTTTGGTGCGTAAATTCGTCAAATTGTTTATCTTGCTACTTAATATTCTTATAATTCTGAAATTGATAAAATAGACTCAATAAGAGTACTTATGTGTGTATCATTCTTGTCATTCTTAGAGATAACACGTACGCCAGTTGAGTTAATGATCATGATGATGATCATGATTAAAATATATTTTCATTGATATTAAAACCTATGAATTTGCCAAGACGAATGTAGAGACTAAGAGTTTGCTACTTTATTATAGATTTTCCACCGAATTACTTGACGCCAAGATCAATCCCTCGTGGGTCATTCTTAACACTAAGGTTTAATATGGAATTAACTTTTTTTCATGCGTTTTCAAAGCTATTTACATCTATTCCTTGTTTGGACTATACACTAGGTGGTGGTCTGTTAGTAGACATGATGAAACGAGCTCTCCAAAGTAAGCAGTACGCTGAAATCGACCATGCTATCAAGACCAAGGTGGAACCGTTCCTATATAACAAAGGAAAAGGTCGATACATACCAATATCACATCTGGTTCTGCTTCGGAATAAGGAACGGCCAAGACATAAGCTGGTATCTGTGTACAATAATATACTGATTTTACCCTTATTTTCAATCTTTAACAAGGGAATTTTGTGACGAATTTAAAAATAAATCATTTGGGACATTTTTACTATTTCATTTCGAACTTGGCCTGAATAAATTAAATTATTTAAAAAATTTCGTAGATATCCAGCACCGATTTTTACTGTTTATATCAAAGTCATTATAAAAAATTAAAAAAAGTTGAGAATAATATTTCACGAAGAAGTACATATTATGGTTTTTTAAATTTGTTGTAGTTACCACCGTTAAGAGGTATGGAAAATCCAGACGAGGAATTCGACATAGATAAAGATTGGCCCGCCGTCTCGCAGGAGGAGTACGATGCAAATCCTTCCGGTTTCAGGGAACTGTGCTGGGATCTGAAGGTGTGAAATGAAAGCTTTTATCTCCTTTTATAAAAAGTTTACAGATATAACGCTTTTTGTGGAGTAACAGCGCTCAAATAGTTTGTTATGTACTTTATTTCCATTCTAAGAACATACATTTCTATAAGACGCTACTTAGAATATGTGTATATTAATTTGAAATACTCTCTCTCAAAGGTCGTACTCCTTTGGTTGGGACCGGAAGAGGCTGTTACGTCAAAATTAATGTCAAAATTTTCAGGAACGGGGGGCAGTAGGAGAAACAATTCTTCACTTGTGTTTGCTAAACGCGACGTCTCTTTTGGCCGACCTCGCCAAAAGGTTGCTGCGGTTCTATCCTAAACTAATTAACGATATCTACATGAGTGATGAATACTATGGTGAGTTTTATAGTTGAAACTCATTTAATAGTTTACTAGTTTGGCTTAGTTCAACAGTTTGGCTAGTTTAGAACTATTTTAAAGGGACCAAGATCATTAATCTGTATGTATTTGAGAACATGACGATGATGAATGACGTTTGTTGATCATTTTATTTTTATATTCAAGAATACAACCAGGTTATCACCAAAAGACATTTTAAATCGGTTACTACTTAGTTTAAGCACAGTTCATTAATGGCTGCAGTTTAGTGACAGTAGAATTGTTTTTTAAAAAAAGAAAATACTTACAAAATTTTTTTATAGGCGATCACTCAATCAACTTCTGACCGCTCCAATGGCAGTTTTATTTAAACATTCTTAGCGACTCGACCTAACCAAGTAATACGTATTTTATACAGCTATCTTTGATTTGCAAAATGTTGTTAGAAAGTTACCCGTAAAACAATATTATAATTTCTTGCTTATGGTTAATATCATGGTGCTTTTTCACCCTGTCCTTATTCCACAAAGATTGTATCGAAATCTATTTATTAAATAGAGTACATGACTGACCAAGGCCGAATGTGCGCGGTAATGATTTATGATGCACTCTTCCTGTTTAATATAATGTAAAATATTAAAAGGGATTAGTTGGAGATTTTGTTCACGCACTGGTAATTTTCACGTAAGTGGATGGAAATTTAATGAGGATTAATTTCCCAATTTCTACCTTCATGTGTTGTACGGTTGCCTTAAAGTTGAGTCTGATTAGTTTTCAATTAGATATACCACGGAATCAGAAAACTGAGTCAACGATAAAAGCTTTTTTTACATAATAATCAATGTTTAAAACCAGAATAAATAGTATCTTACTGAGCAATAATAAAACACAATTATATATCTCGGTAATTCCACTTTATGACAATTAGTCTTAGTCACGCAATTAATATCCATTGTTAAATGAATACTCAGTGCTCTAGTCTTATAATATTGTTCCGAAATTAAAATCCAAATTTTTTGATGTCGTCCATATATAGCAAAAAATATGGTAACACTTTCGAAGATAAATCCTCAACAGAAAGTTTCATTGTATGAAGATTCCGCATTATCATATTGAACAAATTATGGCTCAAGCAAAGCACACAAGTATTACTCGCAGAAGTTAACGTCACACCTATAAGTTATGATAACATCATAACAACACGCGAAAATGAACTTGTCACTTGTGACAAATTGATTTCTATGTTGTGATTTCTGCATGTTGTGATGTTTATTTAAGAATTGTAACCTATTGTATACATTACGAGTTTTATATAACATATATCCTCGACTTCTAGTTGCAACTCTTCTTTGTACCTCTGCTAGCCACACATCGTTTTCGCAACTCAGGAAAGCTTGAAGGTCATTCCATTAGTTTCTTCAGTGCCAAATCCGTATTAAAGCAAATTATTGGAGTAGTCTTACTGTACAAGATAAAATAATTTTATGAATCTGATGTTCTTTATGGATTTTGTGGATCTCCAGGTGAAAGCGTTCTTCACATGACTAT
>DWMG01005121.1:0-10431 GCA_018244855.1 Elbella merops | reverse complement strand
CTAACTAATTTGTAACCATTTCTACCTCTTCAAGTGCTGTGTTTGTGTTTACCATATATGTTATTAAAATAAAAGTTTTATATTGATTGCGTCAAAATAAATTAATTACGTACATTTATTGTTATCGGAGATGTTTGTTTTTAAAATTTGGTCGTTTTATCACGTTTTTTTGTGATATTGCATTTTTAAACGTTACGTTCATTTGCTTTTGCAATAGTGTGACAATTTTTTAACAAATCATTATTTCTACTAACAATCTCATTAAATAATATATATCAATAATAACAAGCTATAATTAAAATAGTCTCATTTAGATTATTTTAGTAATCTTTATAGGTTTTTATGCCTACGTTGTCTAAATTAATTATTATCGCGATAGTGTTCGTAATGATGAAATCTATAGATAAACCAGAATTACCCACATAACCCTTAAAATTAGCAAGTCGAAGGTCATCGAGTGCTAGTCATATTCTGGCAAATGAGAACAGATCGCCTGCCTACCACATTGTATGAGGAATTTAAAAGAAAACAACTGGACATTACTGGATTCAAAAGGCCCACGACCACGTGGAGTTCCGTCGATTAGAGGTCTGTGTCCAGCAATGGACTTAAGGCTGATAGGTTAAAAAAACTTAATATTTTTTTTTAAAGTAAGTTCAATAAATAATATACAGCCAAGAACATATTTTTACTTCTTATTTCTAACACAATTTTTTTTCTTTATATATCACCATTTAATGGCAGCGTTAAAAAACTGTATTATATACTTGTAACTTTTTAATAATATTGAAATTTGATTCATATTACGTTTTATAACGAAAGAATCGTGAAAATACTTCACAGATTTGACCCGAAAACGAACGGCTGGGAGCTATAACGTTAATCGCCGCTCCATCGACACCGGATCCATACAAATGCAATTATAACTCAACTTACTATAACACTGATATATTGTTATTGGACGGACGATTACTACTCCTACATTACAACACACACTTGGACGACGATGGGGGAAAGAGAAAGGGCTATCCGTAATGGACGCAATTACATAGACCACCCGCGAGATCTCGCTCGCACCGTGCCATTAAAGAACTTTTTGTTAGAAATGGACAATGAAGTCATCAAATGGAACGTACTCAATGCGTGCGGCCCCAGGTGATAATCTAGAATTATTAAGCGCAGTTTAATCTCAAATTACAGTGTACAATCGATTGATGTTCGTATAGATTACGGTTTTCGATTATCGAATATTAACATCTCTGATTTTCGACGGTTGTCTATGGTTTGCGCACGACCTGTCAATGCTATGTCACGTTGTATTCCAATGCAGACAGGTTTAACTTCATGTTAATTAAGGTAATGTTTTCGTTACTGACTTTTAAGTTTTCTAAACAGCTTGTTACTACTTTCAAATCCAACTCATTTACGACTCGTTTAATCGGGTCCTAATCAATTGATTCTTATCACAACAGGTTGGTACATTGAATTTTCTAACAGATGCGTTTATATTTTAATAGGTTTGGGCAACTGGCCAACATTCGCGCACATAGGCATGAAAATATACACTCGGCTGTTTTGACACATGACAAAATGCCACGACGTGGCACAGCAAATTGCTATGGAAATCGGGAATGAAATAAAATTGAAACATTCATTTTATACCGTAAGAATTAACATTTGATTTATATTTTAAAAATCAGATTTAAACATACTGATAGATATTTCAGGAAGTCGTTTAGAAACTGTAAGGTTTTGACAAGAGATTTCATAGACAAACCACACAATAGCACGCTATTACATTCAGCCACGACAACGGTAATAGTTAAAAAGGAAAAAATCAAATTTCGTGTTCAATGGAAAGAATAAGACGGATAATGGGACAAGTTACACCGCATACCATAGTTTGAACAGAGCACGGCTAATAGGAGAGTGGTCTTAGTATAAACATTGTATAGTTGGATAATCACCCCGCGTAATTTCAATAAACCGATAATGTGGTATTAACTTTTGCTTGAAGTGTCTCAATAATAATAAATATTAAATATTTAACAAGTTATTTAATGTTAAATTTAATGTAGATGACCTTTCCATATTTAGTAACAACTAAATTGTAAGTTGAATATAGATTGCAGCAAATATAAATAGAAGAACAAAAATTAGAACAGACCAGATAGATGTTCTATTACTATGCTGGAGCAATAATCGAACGTGAAACACGTCCTGCAAAATAGCGCAGCAACCAATGTGCCAAACGAGTTGTCTCCTCATTATCTTGGACATCTACAAGTTATTCTCAAAATAGAAATCTATATACATATTTTATCAAGTTCCAGTTACTTTAGCCGCAAGGCATGAGTATTTTCGGAGCGCTATCTGAGAACTCATTAACAAGTCACAATAAATAATCTAGGTACCTACTACTTACTCATGCATATATTGAAAATATTAATAATTTTATCCCGCGTAAATTACTACATACGTACAGTAAAACATTATTAAATTGAAACTTAATTGCTTTTGCCATGCTTTCAACTTGATAGCTTTAAAGAAATTGAACAAAATCCCTGTATTTTTATGTTTCTATTTTAACGTTTGCAATGCTCAAATGCAGAAGTGAATTTCTGAATGGCAACTACATTGACTTCCGCAACCACAGACAAGATTTATTATCTTTTTTCTACCATCGGCACACAAAAATTCGTTCAGGAAGCGGATTGATTAAACGAAAACAAGGCATGAAGGAAATGGAATCCTAATTAAACTTTTATAATAGTTGTCAGTCGTTAATATGTGAGACAATTAAGTGTAAAAAATGGTATGCAACTAATGATACACATTTATATGCAAGCGCGAGCGGACTGCTGTTTACGTTTTTTATGCACCGCTTCGCCCGTCGGCGGCTTTTATTTTATAACAATGTGCAAAGAATTCTGTAATGGCAACATTTGCAGAATAAACGTTGCTAGCTTTGTCTTAGTTTTCTTTGTTCTACCGGAAAAAACATTTACCAACCTATTGCTGTACGATAAATGTAACTCTAAACGCAAACAATTCAACGGTTACACAAGATTAAATCGATTCTTTTTAAACGGCTTTTGTTTTACATAAACACACAATAATTAATATTAACATCGAACTGTGGGTTAAAAAGCTGTAGGGTTTTATTAAAGATGCAAGACAAAAACGACAGCCGAAAATTGAAATGACAGTCAATAAAGTAACGAGGACGTGATAATACATTTTTCCGATTCCAAGTTTATTACAAAATAGTCAGTTTCACCATAAAGGTACAATAAAAATTTAATATACAATATAAATGCGAAGAGCTAACGTCTTGGCGATAATATTAGAGACTGTTCGAGACCGATTTTATGATGCGTGAACGCGCGAACGCAGGGCTGATGGCGTTCAGGAAACGAAATTTGCCCGGAACGGTGAGCGAGCGTCACACACCGAAGAGTCTTCCGAGCGGAAGTACTGAAACCGCACCCACAATAATACATCGTAATGTGGACATTGCTGGTGCATTGAAAAAAATTCGAGCATTGTCTATGAATACAGCTGATAAAAAATACAGCTTGGAATAGCCAATTAGCCGAACAAATTGCTGAGCGGGAAATCGTAAATTAAATTTTACTTTTGATTTGCACAGGTTAATATAAAAATAAAGTCAAAGTTCATAAATAGTAAATAGTTATCTGTAGCAGGAATTATATTGTTCAATTACATTTTTCAGTTATAAATTATATATGTTACGATAAGAAAACTTTCTGGTGCTAGGCGTAGCTTCCAGGTTTACTTTCAGTGGCGTCGTAACCAAACATGAACTTTCACCGTACTTGCGTAACGACAACTATTTAAAAATATTTCCTTTTAATTCTTTACGTCATTTATTTTTTTTATTGTTAATAACATTCATTAGCTATCTTTTCATTATTTCAAATTGTACTAAAGTTTTATAATAATAATCATATGAAAAAATGAAGCGACTCAATATGCTATGACTATTTTTAAATTGCATTCAAGTCAAACGGTTGATTGGAGCAATTTTTTTAATAACGACAATTACCTTGTTAGGAATGCAATACAATAACAACGGTTTTAATGATCATTTTGACACAGCAATAAATTATAAAGATACTTTTATAGATTTCGTTTTTATTGCAATATTTTATCTATTGCATTCTCGGTTGAACTAACAAAGGTTGCTCGTTCAAAAAATTAAATGAACGAAATAGAGGAACATTGTTAAATTAAAGAATATATTAATTAGGATATATCTAAGTGAAGGAAAGCAAAAAGGAGCAGCCCGTATTAAGGCTATGAGTGGAGAATGTGGAGATGCAATTCAACAGACAGTCGCTGATACGTTTTCCAACGCCACTTCGCTGGTGACGAACCGCTCTCGATTCGAGGACATGTTGACGTGGAAATACACCTCGGAACTAATAGGGGACATTCCTTCTGAGAAAACGCGGATAGCTGCAATCGGTATTGAAACAGTTGAGAGATACGCAATTTTCAATGAGAGAAAAGAAAACATCCCAGATATGAAAGCAAAGGAAAAAAACATTTCTGGATTTTTTTTGTGAATCTACATAGATGACAATAACATTTTAAAATTAACATTTACAAATTCATACAGATTCATTATTTACCAATTGATGTAATGCATATTAATCTTTTACCGATTTCGAAAGAGCAAAGAGGCGTGCACTCAGCTTTAATAATAACCGTCCGCTCCTCGTTTTTTGTTTCGCGAGTGGCTGGGCAAGATCCCGAACGGATAAATAAAGGATGACGCATCCACGGATTCCTTTCTAATTAGACGTGAAAGCCGACGAGGCATTCCGACAAAATTGCCATATCGGGTGAAAATAAAAGGCGAAATTCGCACACGAAACGAAGATTGATCGCTTACGGGGCAAAGTTTGAAAGGTTTAATTACAGGAAAAAGTTTAATTACAGGATCGGAGGGAAATAGATTACAGTTAGGTCTCATTTGCGCGATAACCCGACGCCGAAGGCGCATTGACCGTTCTACAAAGATCCGGTCATTTTAACTTTGTATGAGCATCTTAATTATAATTTCCAAGTATTTTGACGATAAATCCTTCACGTTTAACTTTTTTTGGCGTTCCTCGGTTCGGAGGGTTGATATTTCCTTTGATGTCCACGAAACGGGGTACTAACAACTTCATGTCAATCCGAAATATGAAATATTCTGAGATTAAGCTTTTATAAATGTTGCGAACATTAAAGAACAAAGAAACGAAAAGCTTCACGAGCTTCTGAAAAGCTTTTAACTGTAAATTACTATGAATTGGCGATGAGATTACCTTACTTATCTTGGAATATAAAATTGAATTTTACAGTCCATTTCTCGCGAATAATTTTACACTATTGGAAAATTGTCTTGAATTGAATCTTGAAACCGTTAATGCTATTGAACACAGCTTAAAGGACGCTGGCTTACTTAAAATCTATAACCATATTAGCAAAATCCAATTATCCCTTTAAATCCAGTCGCGACCCAAGATTCTCCCAATCGTTTCGGTATTCATGGTATCGCATACCTAATGGATTTTGGTGGCACTCCAGCAGTAAACTAGGATAGCGTAACACATGTGGAACTCCGATACGTGTGGAGACATGAATATGGATACTGTGGATAACATCACGCCCGAATGTATCTCAGTCGGTGTGAAGAACGACATTAGAGTCCATCTCGCGCGGCCTGCGATCAGCACGCAGGTCACGTGCGACCAAAATTCCCTCATGTACCGACCTTATTGTACGGCCTGGCCAACTGATTGTTATTCACGGTCACACACATTCCTGGATATTGAAATGTTCTCCGAGAAGTCCTAGCAGTTAACTTAGTATCCTATAAATTAAGTTGAATGGTACATATTTTAGTACCCTCGAGTTATAACTACCTAATAAGTCAGCATGGCGAAGTCCCATTTGTTTCCCGAAGGAGTTAGTCCAAGTTGTGAGTCGTAAAGCGATAGGAATGCCGCGATGATCTCAGTTCGCAAACAATTCCAATTTGCTGCCGTTTCGACACTTGGACTCGAGTTCAAGAGACGGTGTTCTTAAATTTGTAAGGGTTTGGACAGGTGGATTTCTTATATTTATAACTTTAGTATTATCATTAAAGTATTGCTTTTAAGAACATGTATATATAATTCCTATTGTAAACTAATGTGTCTAAATCCTTTTGTAATATTTGTCTCGAATGGACTACTTTCCTGTAAAATTTTCTCTTTCTCTTTGTTTACTGAACTTCTTTTCCTTCATCTCATTTTCTCTCTAACACTCTTAACTTTATGTATTTTTTCATTCAGCCATTGACTTAGTTGAAACTGTTTGTTTATTTTAGATAATTAAAAAACGTTAAAAAAGGTGCTTTGGTAACAACCACGTCCCTAGTAGGGTGTGTACCTTTCCATATTTCCGGTTAGTACCAAAGACAAGTAGACACGTGTCCGCTACACCATCGACGTTCTGTTCCGTATATTTAGACGCGGTAATGATCTAGTGAAATGGTGTTTCCGCCCGCCACAGAGTAATTAACTACGAGAGATTTTATAAATGGCCGTAAATTAGACAGAACAGATAACATATGTAAAAATATTTTATTTTTTTAAATCTACACCTGTCCGACTATTTGTCTAACTAATAACTGCCTTGTTTGTAGGTCTTTCTACGTAAGGATGTCGATTTTTGCTCTTATATGTATTTATAAAAATGGTTTCCAAATATTTTTATAAGTTTAAAAGTATTCTAGACTAAACTTAGGAATTTTACCATCTTAAACGCTTTTCTATAATTTAGAAACTGTAAAATATTCATCTATACCTTTTGTTTAAATCTGTACATATATGTCTATATATTATTATGTGCATTTTATATCTGTATGCCTTAACATAGCAATTTTACTGGAACGCTAGGAGAACATGGTCATAAAACCTTTGACATTTAGCTTACACGCTGTATCATTGACAGATGATAAATTGTTCTTACAAGGTAAGTTTATGTGCCTTTGTGAACTGAAGTGAAACTTTGACCCCAAATGTCAGAAATAAAAGAAGGCATCAGCAATAAAATTGCGTAGCGTCGAGGTGCAAGGTTCCAGCATAAAATGTAGGTAAATTACTATGGGGCGCATTGCTGGGGTTGCCAAAGTAGTGTTGCCAGCGCGTTTTGAATAACTGAGACTGAGATTTAAAAGCGGAGTGTTAAGTGTAATTTTAAAATACTTTCCAAGGCAAAAGCAAACATTTTTTAGAAAAATTCTAGGCGCATTGTACACTGGCTGTAAATTATTTATATTTTAGTTGTAGCTTTTATCGCGTTTAAATTCTCTAAAATGAACGATGTTAAAATATTTTCATAATAGCACGTATGAATTTACTTTTGCGATAGTAAAAGTTCCTTATTCCAAAATTTCCTTATTAATTTTAGCGTTTTAAACATTAAATATTCCCAATCAGCGCTCTAGGAATCGAAACCGTCGCTGTGTTTAAATGCGGAATTTAAAATAGCTGGCAGCACTGGCAACGTAGAACAATGGCTAATAAAACACATTCCTACTTACAGTAATGGGCGGCGGAATCGCGAACCGTGTGCTCCGCCGCGCAGTGATCTATGGCGAGGGTTTTCTAAGAAATCGCTTTGTGATGCGAAACTTATACTGTGGACAGTTTATGCACTTGGTCTCCATTTATTCCTTACAATGATTGTTTAAAGAAAACATCGTGAGGAAACCTATACAGTTCATTATTCTTTATCACGTTTTCTAAGGTGTGGGAAAATTGCCAACTTACATTTAGCGAACGTGACAGACTGTGTTCTTAGCCTGTATTATTCGAAGATGCAACCTGTGTCTAACGATAAAAGGGATGATGTTGATAATGATGATTTCCTTATTTTCAAATTTTAGTATTTCGTACCAACCACTGAGGCACCAGTGGAAGCTTGTGTAAACTAATTTTATTTTTAAATTAGTATAAAAGGTACGGTTATGAATACATATAAAAAGACGTAGACATGGAAATGTATGACATGCAAAACATGTCCTATAAGTGTATATATAAAGATTTCTACGTGAACGTTCCTTTTAGCAAGCTAATAAAAATTGTCGTTTTATAAAATTATTCATTACCTTTAACGGAAATAATACTACGATAGTTTTACATAAATTTCCTTGCCCGTTATTCCGTTTTAGATTCTAGAAATTGTTCGCGAGCCAGAGTGCTATCTGTTTAGTTTCCAACTTAGTTCTTATCTAAGTGTCTTTAATTAAACTAAATGGCCTTATTTTCATCTAGTTATCTTAGGTTTGTCGACTTCACAAATAGTCTAGAGCAGCGGCGCTCAACCTTCATTGGCGCCGTTCTTCGATACGTAGGTACGCGCTAATTTTATCCATGAGCTGAATTCAAAACCGCAACTATTGCCTGTATTATTTACAATGTGATTTATTTGCTCCTACATTTCACTATAACATTTAGGTGACAGTTTCTAAAGTTTGCCAAAACTTTTCAGCCGCCGTCGTATACAGACGAAACAACTTGAAGCCAATGCAGTCACGACAAAGCTGACATATCTGGAGTTGCAATTCAAAAATAAACATCAATAATATTTTAATGTCAATGGATGTCTATACGAACATAAAATTTATTGGTCCATAAAAGTTGAGTAGCGCTGGAGGAATGAGCAAAGAAATGCAGTTTGCAATTAGCATGGTAATAGTTCGCTACTCGTCTGACCAGAATGTCAACGGCGGCTGCGACGTTGTCTGAGGAAACGCCAGTCGTAATACAACATCAATAAAATGTTTATCTTCAGCGAGACGAGTTCAAAGCGCCATCGTTAATAACGCTCCGATAACAGAGCGAGACAACGACGATTGAATTTGGGACGGCCAGTGCAGTTTATAGCAGCGTCGTCCGATCCGTGCAATATCGTATCAGGAAGCAATAATGGAAGTGTAACCTCCGTTCCGTCAATAGCACGGATTCGATTGCTTTGTACTGGATTTGCTGTGTTGCTCACTTAGAATTCAACATACTGCAGCTTAATAAACCAAAATTTGGTATTTTGTTGGCAGGTTGGAAAATTATCTTCGTTACATATATCATCTATATAACATTTTTTCATATCATTTTAAAGTTTGTATATTGTTTGAATGAAATATGTTCTTATAATGGTATATATATATATACGTTGGGTTATCTATTCAACTAACTTACTTCGAAATTCGTGTTTCATCGGAACTTTGTGGGACATCAATTCACATAGCAGTTGTACCAAGATAGCGAACTAAACCAAGATTAGTCCTTTGGGTCACATAAACTGTTGATCTCGCTCCAGATAACTTTGGTACATAAATTTTATTATCCGAAAGATGTAAGGTTGCTTTGTCATTAGAAATAGAAGTTTTTGGTTTATCGACCGGTTTATTTAATTGTTCTTCTTGTTTATTTTTTCATTTAATTTTTTACTTGTTCATCAGTATAATGAAATTATATACACTGTATATGTCATGTATTAATAAGACAAAATGTACATATTACTATCACTACCAGCGAAATAGGGAACTTATGATTTTTGTTTATTTATTTTTCTTAACTTTTTATTACAGATTAGAACAATGTTGTAACAACTAAACTTTTCTCAGTATATGACAATGAAAAATATATTATTTTTATTAACGCGTCAGTGTTGCCATAGTGAATCATGGATGTCCCAATGATAGTTATAAATTTTTAAAAAGCACACCTGACGTACAGTAGCTTCGTCAGTAAAAAATAATTTAATAATAATAAGAGACTCAACGATCTAGAAACCACTTATGGAGGTAGCAAGCAGGTGACATTGAGTTAGCGGTATTAATGAAAGTAATTTAAAAAACTTTTCCCAATAATTTTAACGTTCACGCACATTTATCTTAGAGATTAGGGCGAGGAAATGAGTCGGTTGGCGCTAAGATCCGAGGCCCGGAGAGATCAAGCGGCAGCATGTGGGTGAAGTGGCCACTGGAGAGCCCCTTGTGGTACAAGGTGAGATGTGGGTCAATATCGTATCGACCAGCGCCATCTCTTTAACGCTTCTTACGTGTTAGGCTGTTTACACACTAGGAGCGAGAAAGGTAGCTAAGAAACTCAAATTCAAAGAATTCAAAAATGTCAAAACTTGTTTAATAATTTGTTAACAAAAAAATCAAATAATAGCGACTGCATGTAATATAAGACACTGCTAACATGGATGTGGGGCCAATGACAAAAATTAGACTGCCTCATTGGTCGAATGGTTGAAAGCGCGACTGCAGATTGGGATGTCCTGGATTGCGTTCACTCGCGGAACTAATCGTCGCGCACCGCATTACGTCGTCCCGCGATTGGAGCCCAGTGAATGGGCTCA
>DWMG01005120.1:0-10432 GCA_018244855.1 Elbella merops | reverse complement strand
TTCTGTCGTCAACTCGCACGCACGCACTTTGTACAAGCGTGCGAGATGACGACAGAAATATTAGGTAAATTCGAAAGGTGTCAAGTCGCCCGATCGGGCGAGTTTAGAAAAGTGACATAAAAAGTAACAGTGCATAAGGGCTGTTAGACTTTAAATTGAATAAGAAAAAAAATGCTAAAGAAGTTCACACGTGCGGAATGTTACGTAAATATATGGGCTTGTTTACAAAAACAAGTGATATGAAACGTTTCATCGAGCCTCAGGGAGGCCCATTGCAGTTCAGTTTAACATTGTTACTGTATGTCCATGGATTACTAGCAACACTTTTGGACATCCTTGATCTTTAACACAATATTACTGCTCAATATGAATTATGCCATGTCGGGGGTACTACAGCTCACAATTATTTAATACAAGAACTTTAAGAGTTACATCCAAAAAAGACACAGAACTCATTTAATGTATCTACACTGTTGGGCATAGAACCCAAAGCTACGTGACAGCGACTTGCAGCGTACCATTCTATGTTGCCACCATCTATGCTCACCACCTATTCCATGGGACATAAAACGTTTACTAAATTTGTCTGCCTACCCCTTCGGGGATTACAGGCATGGTGTTACATTGTTTTTGTGTTGCCAGATTATCAGCTAACCGCTTGCGTCGTCACTGTTATGGCAATTTGAATGAAACTGTAAAACTGTTGCGAGGGACAGGCTCCGACGCGTAGGGATCAACAAAAAATAATTAATGACCCGACTAATGAATACGCCGAGTTCAGACGGGTACCGTCCGCAGAAAAAGTTAAAATTATTTATAAGTGGATTTTTTTTTAAATATATACTCTTAGCGTGTCATCGACAACTGATGGTGATGAGAAAATTATATTGTCGACTTTAATAACGTTCCGATCGTCCATGACTTAGAAGACCCCTTTATGGTCCACAATAAATATTTAGTGGCATATAAATCAATTTAAAAATAGTTTCCTCACAAATTACAGGTTTGATTGATCTGAGTGTGATTTAAATTTACTTACCTTAGTATTCATAAATATTTCTTCATACTTCAATATTCTTGAATATTATTTGATACCGAGAATTTGTCTACAGGCAACCCTATCAATTATATAATAATTAAAACGGTTGTCAACGACTTAAAAAGCGTACCGGTTGTACGAAGAAACAATTGTGAAGTTTTTTTGCGAACGTTACCCCAGTCCCCAGGCGAGGTCGGCCGTGATTTATTCGCACCATTTCCGCCGCGGCGGCTGCTTAGCGCGCTGCGGTGAATTAACCCGACGTTCTGCCTAGCACTAGATTGACAGCGGGAACATACAGATTTTAAAATGTTTTATTGCTGACAGTATCCTACGCTCTTCGCTTTTTTTTATTCTTTTCATCCATGAAATCCGTCCTCGTAGTCTTTCATAGCGCAGAATTATAAACATACTATGTGTGCGTGTGCATGTCTTTATGCGTAGGTGTGTACAACCAAACGTACTAACTCCTACTGTCAAAGGCGTAGCTAGTCTGTCAAGCTAGGGTAGAGCTAGTCAATTTATAATAAGTATTACCTATTATTTTAAAGGCTGGTAACTTCAACATGAATAACCCTGTTATAATATTCTTCATATTAATTTATTACAACTATTAATACAGCAGTTCCCAAAATACGATTGTAATTAATTGAATTGTTAAGTTTGGACCCTGCTAAGACTCTTGCGTCAAAGAGTAACTATACCTATATACACATATATTTGAAGTTACTTTTTGAAGACCATTGCATGTTTAAAATTAACAGTATACCTACATGCAAATATTCGATCTTTTATTTTATAGACATACATAGTTATCGCATTTTAAAATATATTTAGCATGAATTTTAGCTCTTTTCACTCCTTTTTTATACCACATTATTGTGGCAGATCTCCCTCAACGCCGTACCCACGATATTTTTAAAAAAGAAGATGGCTAAAGCGATTCCTCTCACGTAATAATTTATGGATTTTAAAAACAAATATTAATACAACCAAAACGAAAACGGAAAACATTGAACTACTAGATAATAAATTAAGCGGTAATCCCTCACGATCTCCGAAATCATTACCACTGCACGACAGTAACAGAGATAATCTCGCTCGCATACATCACAGCGAACCCACAAATAAATACATACGAGCCAATCCTCCTAACAAGAGTGCAAACAGCCTGCGCAAACACGCCAACTGAAATATCGCCCGTTTAGCCGGCCTACCGCTAACTAGCGCACAAATTAGACCTACCCTCAAAACTAACACATCATATCACCACGATATTCACAACCGTCAATCACTCCAAAATGGACCCTACGAATGACGTAATAACATCCAATACGGCTGCTTCGATAAATTTGGTCTCAAGCGCGGGCCACCACTTAAGTTTGCAGTTACATAGTGCAATTTTAAACCTTATCGCACTGTGTTACCGCACAATCCAAGTGAAGCTAGAATTTTGGTGATAGGATATCCGGTATAGTTTATTATTATAAGCTTAATCAGAGGAAGTTTAGTTTCGAAGCAGTTTCTCCCGGATTTGGGCGGACGAGAGTGATATATGGGTGCATTTCGGTTTAGTTGTTTGTTCCACATCTTGGTTATTTTGAAGACTGTGACTTAAGATTTATTTATATGGATTACGAGAAGCAATAAAAATTTTCACTTCTTCTATTTGGAAATAAATATCATTCCAGAGGCACGCTATCATTGACGTTAACTACATATGTTTTTAGACACCTCATACAACCATCTGTTCTCAACTTAGGCAGAGCCTGTGATATGTACATAATAATTTTATAACCAGACAAACAAATTTCATTTCTATAAGACAAAAATTTTGCTGGAAAGAATCCAATTTACAAAACCCCCGATTATATAGACAATTATAATGATTAACAAATCAACAGAGCAATTCAATACAATAAAACTCTCAGTTTAAATGTTTTTTACATTAAATAAAAGGGAAACCAACAAGAAAACACTTTTCAATCTGATACAACATCCACTAAAATCTGTATGTCATACTTATGGAATATTGACCCTCTCTTAAGAATCAGAGCACGCAAGAATTCTGTAAAAATAGGATAGGCACTTGGATATACCGACAATTCTTTATATTAACAGAAGATATGAAATGAGAAAAAAGAGATTTTGTTCAACTGCATCAATGTGGGTAGGTACAAAAAGTGAACAATATCAGTCCAAAGTTCTAACTCAAAGTATACTTTTTAAAATTACCAAGAATTATTTAAAATTAATTTTCGTTAAATTTAATTTGTCTATATTTAGCTACACAAAGTACAATAACATTATTATTTAAATTGAAATCAAGTGCTTTTAATGGGAATGTCTCAAGGTACACCACTGAGCCCGGTGTTTGGCTTTCCCCAGATTTTCTATTTATTTCTACACCTACTTCAAACTTCGTTGTACCTAGCAACTATGTGCACCAGTGGACTGATATAGACTGATGATAACGATGATGAAAAGTTTTTTGTGTAGCTAATTGTAGAACTGTATTTGTTTTATTACATACTCGGTATAGCGCAAACTGTTAAAGATCACAGATAAAGCTATAATTACAGTTATAATTGCACTCACAAGCCAATGGACGGCAACGACCAGTTACCACATTGCCACTATACATTTAAAAGTCGGTCATGCAAACTACATTGCTACTAAACATGACGCAGTAATTTATATTGATTGTTTCATACTGTTAACAGACAGATGTCTGTCAGCACACATTTGGCTAATGTATCAGACTACGGCGTTAACCTTTCGCTGCCATAGACAAGATCCATGTATGAACAAACACATGAATGAGGAAAATAATGCTGTTTGCTCGCGGTTGCTCTTAAGGCAATCCGCTCCCCGCTATCCGATTCCAAAGAGTATTAAAGTTGATGCAGCTTAATGGCGGATTGCAAAAACATACATAATTACTTACATTGTATAAAATCAGAAAATGTTAGAAGACTTTTGTCGTGATGCAGAGCAAGGACAGGTAAACGATTTGAATTTGATTTCTTAAATATATAAATTAATTATAATATTTTTTACAACCTAATTACACGTGCAACAATGCGTCGGAATGCTTTAGTATTAAATGTTTTGCTAATATCTACTAGTATGTATATGAATTCTTTGTTTTCCCGGTGAGTTCGAAGAGGTTTCCACCACGACTTCGCTATCATTAGCGACAGCTTCTGATGAAGGATCTCGTATAAAACAGAAACTAATTAGACTATGTATTTCCAAATATCAAAGTGAGTATAACTGGTACATAATTTAATCATATACATCTGAATGAACCAAAAAAAAAATCACTCACTTGTCTTATCCGTTTCCACGTAATTTACGAGGTACGTCACTAATCTAAATCCGTATATCGAGTCGGTCGTCACTAGAGGAGTAGTGATGGGCGATCGGCGTTAAAAATAATCTCGATAAATCGAGGCAGAGATCAAAGCGCGTACAAATAGGGCGGGCGCGGCGTGATGGGAGGCGAGAGAAAAATTTTGGAGGTGGCATATTTTTAATACATACTTCCAATAAAAATATACCTGCAAACTCTTTAGATAAAATTAAAGAAATTTTCACCCTACAAATTTAGAGCATAAAACAAGTAAACAGAGACGTAATAGAAACTATAAAAGAAAGCTTACCTGACTATAATAATATTAGAAACTTCATGTTAATTATCATCGATTAATTTTAAACTTCTTGCAAATGTTAATTACTAAAGAGAAATAAATAATTTCCTCATTCAGAACCTTAAACAATAATTTATAAACAAAGATATAATACTACATAATTTATATTTTTTATCTCGTATCTTAAGATCTGTTTGGTCATAATTGGATTGTCTGCATGTGTTTTGACAACGTTAAGCTTTGTTTAAGTTTAACTTTGGTATTAAAAAAATGTGTCACTGCAGTTCCTAACGATAAATAACTGTAATATGCAAATTAGTAAATTAAATTTCTACGCTGAACTAGGCCTTTCTGCCCAGTTTTAAGCAGTCTGTTTCTTGCCCAAATTTCTGTCATGAATGCACTTCAGTGTTACGTGGGGTTGAGCAATGGGATCTTGCAATGCGGACCTAGAAGTAATAATAATAATTCACCTATAATCTCATGTTAATATTTAACATTCCTTATGCTATTCCAGTATTATTATTAGTCTTGATACTTCATGCGTGCTCTCTCCAATAACGAAATCTAAGCTCTTTCCCTACAAACCCAGTGTACACTAAGCAACAAATACTTCGATGGTCAGCTGTGGTCACTTTATATATTATTTATGTACTTTGTTTTCGTGCTCAGTCAGATTCTTACGCGATGGTGCCACGTGATTTACTCAGCGCGGCGCGGGAGGGGGAGGTACTCGACTAATAAAAAACACCCCGACGCCCTCCTGACTGATGCGACAATTAATTTAATCCCATTTCTCTGCGTCTTCCCGACCAGCAGGGTTGGCGATCTTCGCTACTAGAGGAAGATATGGGTTCCAATTTAGCTTAATTCTAGCTTGTAAGTATTTAAACACTTAGTATGTTAAACAGTTGTAAATGTGGCCAATATTTTCTTCTTTTTATGTGTATAAAATCGCAGTCAGTTATCTTTAAAGTTTATTATTGTTTGTAAATTATCAATTATCACATTTGTGTATCCATTACGTATCGCTGTTGGTCAGTTGTAATTTTTTTTAATATTTATTATCCTTTAAATTTAAATATCTCAATTCACATTTACTTCAAAACTGTAGTATTTTATAACAATAACAATATTCACTAATATTTATGCAGATTTAGAATATAATGTTTATATTATTGTAGAAGCTCAGAACACAAACGCACCCCTTTAAACGCGACGTAAAATATTAAGCTATTGAGAAACAAATTAGAAACATTAAGGTGTGACAGCGAAACGTGACGATCTAAAAAATTTTCAGTTGCAGCCCTTAAAGGCGCGAGAAGCAGACATCAGCGCGGCAGGCGGCTATTAAACAAGACTAATTGAGCGATAAATTTCAGCCGAGACGGTATAAAAACGAGAGAGAAAAATCCTAGATGAAGGAATATTGAAAGCGGGAATTGATTACTGTCAATTAGAGCTGCCACTCCGGTGCCACGGCCAGATGCGAGGATCGCGCCACACGGATGGAGATCCGCTTTGAATGGAACGGGCTGATTGGAAGGTGAAGATTTTTTAAGTGGAGGGGCTGCTTTTGATAAAGGATCGAAACGACGAGTGTCTGTAATATCTTGGCATTATTCCAATAATAGTAAGTGATGTTGTTTTAACATAAACGCTCGGTATAAACAGTGATAACTAACTCTATAACTGTCATAACGATATCTAAAGTTAAATGAGCTAGTACGGAGAGCACTTTAATGTTAAATTTGTTACTTATTCACTCAATTACCAAATTATGTCATAATGTAGAAAAATGATACTAAAAATAGCTATTGAGTTATGTTAAGAGTGGCAGCACATTTATTTAAATAGATATATCAAATAGTAGAGAGGCCATCACTTATAGTGTCGAAAACGAAACACCATAAATAAGAATAATAAAAATATTCTATGATAAAACATGAATAATGGCGTTATGAATAACATCCAGATAAGAGAGGTTACACATTTACCAACACCACTAAAGATTAAACACGTACAACATTAAAACTTATAAATCGTTACATTATGTGACATTAAATAGTGAAACTGTTATTTTTTTTCCTATCAGTTAAAAAAACCGATGCCCTTTGTTATGTATAAAAATTAGTATTGATTCTTATGAATGAGATGTACTGTGGTGTGCATAAAACAAATGTCTGTGTTCAGTTAATTGTCAGTTACTACGCGGCTAATGCGGTTCCGTGGTTCAATCGTCAGACACTATTATAGCAATTATTCAAGATCATCTGTTTTTATAACCATAATTTAAATTGTCCAAAACGTGCACAGCAACAAAAGCAACCTTTTTGCATGGACATGACTGATTGCGCGTCATACGGACAAAGCGAACATAAACATTGGGAACTAAAATCGCTCCCTGTGGCACTCCAAACATATTCAACTTAAATGTATCCATATCATTGCTGGTTATCTTCTACAGAAACTGTGCGTTTGTTAACTAAGCAAGCAACGTATGATGTTTGCCATAATATTATAGATTTGTTCGATAGATGCGTGGTACGCCTTCGACATGTCCGGGAGCCATGTCGATTAATAACATTTACAAGATGAAAGCCGTCGGGCCGTTAGTCGCGATGCGTTCCAGAAATAAAAAGCAGCTTCATCCGATAACTCAGCTGGGGAAACTTACAGCTGTAGGATGGCCGCCTTTGAAATTTTAAGTGGGATACTTGACTATATAAACTAGGTTTATCTGTGTCGCTGTTCTAAAAAAAATGACTTTTGATCACTTCATTTTATCTTAACCTGTTTTTACATGTTAAAAGGCGGATTACGACATTTTTATTCGGTAATAATTCCTAAGTAAATGTTTACATAATATATAAGAGATATATTATGTCGATACGACAATATACTAGCATATTTAATACGATTTTAGATTAATAAATTAAAACGATTTCAGGCTTGGCATACAAATACGAATCAGCTTGACAAATGACAAATAACAAACGAATATTAAATATGGACATGAAAGCATTATCAGTATCCAATGTTTCATCCAAAGCATCCGTTTGTTATTTCTCATACTCATATCAGAGGACCAAACGATTGTTTCATGAACGGACATTCCTTACGCAATGTAACCTCCCTAACCTAACCAGCAATCAATGTCCGTCCGTTGTCTACTTCTTTAATAAAAATGTCCCCGTGCTCCTCGGATTCGTGGCCACAATTCCCAACCGCGTGAAATATACTGCGTGCAACTAATAGGTGGGAGGGCGTTAAGGAGGGCATAAATTAGTTGATGTTGTGACGCCGCCGCCGGCACCATCTGTTTGTCGATATGTCACGCTGCAGTCACCGGGAATTATATAGAGTTGTACCACATTAGTGACATAAATATTACGTATTATATTGGAACATAAGGCGGTGAAAACGAGAACGAAAGACCGTCGAGCAATAAACTTTACTGTTTTTATATCTGCATCTTTACAGGATATTCGTTAGACCAAGCTTAAAATAGATCTGTTGGTGTTTTGATTACGTTTGAGCGCGAAGCCTGTTTATTATTCTTTGTAATTTAAGTCTCGGAGATGTTGTATCAACTCTGTAAAGTTGCGATATATGTGAAAGAATCGTTATTTTCGACGTGAAGCCCCCATGCGATGATAGTTCGCGACATTTGTGCGCCAACGAGTCGTTCGGGTTTTTTCAGCTTCTTAATTGCCACGCATATATCTTAATGTCCCAGCGGTTAGTCGCGCCTGTTTGTGGGGCAAACACGTTGAAAAACTCATAGCAGCTTTCAATATCAGCCGCTTTAAGCCTGAAATATTGTCGTGTGGAAGCTATAAAAACTTCATTTCATATTGAGTATACTTGACAACACAGACGTAAAAAATGTTGAGACGCAAACGATCTTAGTTAAAATACCGTTTGTAATAAGAACGAAAATTGTGTGAGTTTATTTGGGAGTAGTTTTCTAACGTTAGGGGAGATTGTTCACCAATAAATAAAGATTGTTCAGCTAGGTTAATCGCGGCCAGTCTCTGCTAACTATATGTTATTGTCACAATTATAAGGAATGGGGGATTAATTCGTTTCGACCACTTTATAACAGACGAAGCTGGTGACAGTTTATTTCTGGCAGCACTATTCTTTTGAAACGTAGTTACATTTTATTTCATGAGCGTGTTTTGTGAATTTTTATTCGACTGGATGACATACGAGCGATGACGATATGTTTTATTTCATACGGTTATCGCGATTGTAAATTTTTGAAAGCGATGGAAAAATTTAAATCAGAGCGCGTTGCGAAAATTCATTTGGAAATTCTTTTGAACGCCCGCTGCAACTCAACAGATATTTCAATTGCAATATTCATGTTTTCAAGTGAATGAATCTGTATGAGTTATTTTCGGTTCAAATATAATATGTGTGAATCAAAATGAATTTGTACTGCATCGTTTCGAATGAATGATTACTGTCGTATGTATTTATTTCCCTCGCTTAATTTTAAGCACGAACATTTTTATTTTCGTATAATCTCAAGGATAAAATAAGATTATAAAATGTAATTGTGCATTCAGTGCCATCTACCGGAAACCAATGATTTTGGTATCAAAGAGAGTAGAACGATAAATTCTAGCAGAATACTAAAGGTAGATTACAAATTACAAACCACCGCCCAGACCTGGGCGTTACGCAACTGCGTCTGTGCCAACCACATTGCTCCACGGTCACATTCAGACGTGGAAACAGTAAATTTAAATAGCTATTTTTATCGGGGCATTTTTGCAAATGTCTTTGCCCCAGTAGTCAAATATGTTATTATAATAATAAGTAATGAAATTTCTATCGTGAAGAGATCTTCGACGAAACAAATTGTGTACTAGAATCGATTATTCAATTCCAGAAATAGAAAAATGTTTGTGAAAAATATAAAAAAATTGGAATATACTATCTGGATTATTAATAACGTTAGCAACAGTCCCAACTAATGAAATCCTAACACCTACCAATGAATACTGACACATAGTGTCCTTAACAACTTATACTAACTGACACCATTCCTATGGTACTATTAGAAATCGATTGTAGATGTCTATGGGTGACAGCGGCCAGTGGTGGCAGTGTGGTGGTGATCAGCATTTCGGTATAAAATAAAAGTACCAATCTTATAAATATTATTAATGTTATAGATATCATATCTATTAACATCATATAAACATATAAACTCATTACATTTACCTTTAATATACCAGTGGAATACAGAACACAAGTGTACAACTAGAGGCGGTATACAATTAGCGGCGCAACAAATCACTGATCCATTAACGACAAGACACAAGACACTGAACACTACGGGATAGAGTGGGAAATGCCGGGATCGGCGCGTCCCAGGGGAGGCCGGGTTATTGTCGCCCTGTGCAGGGTTGCTACATGAATGAGATATGACCAAAATATCTTTTAAAAAACGATATAGATAAATATCAAACGGAATAAACGACGAAATAAGAAACATGTAATAACCAAATATTATGGGGCAAGTCACACAATCACATATTGTCCATATAAAATTACAGCTTCTGTCTTTCATTTATAAATAAAAAGTCAAAGATAATTTTTTCTATTTTTGTGCAGCATCAAAAGTCCATAACAGGTTATTTAAATTTCTCCCTGTTTATATCTTCGTTTGCCTGTAATTTTTTTGTCTAAGTTTATCTCCGAAATGGCTGAATGGCTATATATA
>DWMG01005119.1:0-10432 GCA_018244855.1 Elbella merops | reverse complement strand
TGGCAGACTATGGCCTTAACGCTCTCAATATGAGAGGAGACCCATATTCCAACAGTGGAATTATAATGGGTCGATTAGTTTTTTTTTTTTTAATGGTAATACCGTCTTATATTAAATTCTAATTTACATATACAAGCGTAAGAGCCGTTTTAAGGTGGTCGCAGTCGCCAATAGAAAATAGTAACACGAGGGGTAGTTAAATTAGGTATCTCTCATAGTTTGCTTGGAAAATGGTAAAAGATTCCCAGTAGCCGTGTGATAAGGATATATTTGTGTACAAGGGTATATAGGGTATGTCCGTATATATTCTATGTTATATTCATAGAATTTACTAGAAATCGAATTTAACGGGCTATTGAAGTAAATGTAGTCTATTGCATGTAATCCTTGACCCGATCTCGTCTTACGTCAAACCAGACTTACCTACACGAGCGTATAATATAATATGAAGGAGTATAAGAAAATAAATGATATTTTTAATAGTATATTATACATGTATTGATATGTAAATAAATAATTTATTTGCCATTGATTAACCATATTTCTGTTAAAAAGCTGGCAACAAAGACGTAAAAAAGGTTTGTTTCTGATTTTAATAGGCATCTAGTTATTTAATGTGTCCTTTATAGTACAAAGAATTGAATACTAGATAATGCACAAACGCTAGCAAAGCACAGTGTGGTCTTACCATTATGTTCCATACTTATTTCCGTTCAATAACTTTCGTTTTACAGAAACATTTAATAGAAATCGAACAGAGTTGTCAGGAAACTCCATTGGTTGCCTATTTCACTCACTGACATATATGCATTGCGTTTTGTTTTACAATAGACATAATCCCTTCAATGTATTCCTTATGTTATTCATTCATTTATTCAATCGTTAATTTTATAACGAGCTGCTGATTCGTTCGAAACAATCGTACTACGGACCCAACAAAACAAGAGTATAAAGTACTCATAACGATTAAAGAAGTGTCAGAGCGGCGGTTTTATTTTACTCCTGAACGAATTTAATACGCCCTGCAGGTAATTTAATGGGTAACTAATAACTCGATGTGTTGCACGACGAATCGGCCGACCGGTCGCGGTTATGATTGTGCGATAAAGAAAAAAAGAACAGATAAATTATCGAAATAAACTACTGCCCGCAGACTCTTAAGTAATGTAGATAGAAATATTGAATAATATACTAATCGAACATAATATTTAAATAAAACTCGACATGCTCAGGGTTTTATATCGACAAGAATATTTCACAATTTTTTATACCAATATTCATTTACGTTATTGAAGGTATACGCCAGAAAGGTACCTTCAAACGTGCGGATACAATTGTTATAAAGTGGTTATATTAACAATTATTTATATTTATATAATTATGATGTCATTCTTTTAACAAAGACATTTAGTATAACCTTGTAATTATAACATTAATTGTAAGTGCTTTTAAATTTAAAACGCGTAGTTAATTTAATAATCCTAACATAGAAATGACATGTCAATTTATAAGCAAACTTAATACAAAATTTAGTTTTACAATGCTATCGCTACATGTTTGGTGCAAAACAAAAACGTCGACTCGACGTGCGCTAGACATATATTAGCGAAAATGAGTAACCAATTATTATATTCATGTCATTTTGTAAATGAATATGCTTATTTTATACGGTACGAGGCCCGATGGTGCGCGAAGCGAAACAAATCCAGACTCATCGATATAATTACGTGTGAAATTATAAGAACCGGTTGGGCAGCAAAAATTACATGTGCGTACCCATATCTATATTTTATCGATGATTTTCTTTTTATGCTTCTTATGATTCCGCTTGTTATAAGCAAGTGTTGTGTGGTGGCGTCTTCTGAAAGAGTTTGTCAGAAGTGTATGAGAAAGGAATATTTTCGATTGTGAACTGAGAATGAAAACAACTTCTTTTCCAGAAGATAGATGTTTGACCTTGGGCTTGAAGGGTGTCTGTTTTGTTGATATACCTAACTGTTTTATTTTGTTCCTTTTGCTTATCATGTTGTACATTTTTATCCCTTCTGTATCAGGTAACCATGAAATTCTACCTGAAGGTCTTCTTCATACTTACGTGTTGTAGTAACGTATGCCGCTCCTGGTATCATTTTCATAAAAGTGTATAAAAATTTCAGATGAAGCATACACTACATCATAACATTAAATGCAATACAAATGTTTTCACCTGATAGGAGTATTAACTGTTTCTAATTACTCGTATATAACTTTAATCGTCATTTTTCTTCTGCCTTCCTTTTGGAAGAAATACCTGCGTGATGTCACGGTATGTTATCAACCTTTATTCGATAAACATTGTTATTTTTATCATAATTAAGTATATCATCACCATTATAATTATGTACTGGCTTAACTCACGTCTGTCATAACACTTGTCCTGTCACATCTGAAGTCAAAAACTAGTAACGTATTTAGTGTTTTATTATTTTTTACTGACAATCTGATAATAACCAACGTTGTAAGCGAAAGTTAGCTTGTAGATAGAGTTGGTACGTTGGGGCATTCTTTCGCTGTCAGAGCCAATCGTCTCTGCGGGGGACAGCCAATAATTGGTCAAATCACTCACGTTTAGTGGTGTTCGCTATTTCTAATAGTTGCTTACGTAAGCCAACAATGTATTGAACCTTCTTTCCTGCAGCTATTTATATGAATTCGGCAATATTCCTGCGGTTTTCATGTATTTATTATAGCCCATGCGGACTGTTGTGATGACATGACCGATAAGTGGGTTGGCGTTTTCTGATGTTGTAATAACTGTATCCAATATCATATGAGTCTGAAATTACACCTGGAGTCAATCACTACTCTGAAAACGGAAGGAATAATTTGGTAAGCTTCCAATCTCATATCTGTCTTACAATCTTCAAAATCTTTTAAATTCTTCTTGATATGTATGCGTTCTGTATCTGTTGCTCTTAACGTTGTTATCTAAAAATTCATTTTAAGAAATTTTATGTAATTTTTATCATTTTTGTTTATTGATTTGGAACAATGGCGGAATTGAATTACATTTAAATAAAATTTTATGAATAATTTCCAAGCTTAAATGAAATTGAAACAAATTTAATATTCAGTTTCATTCACTGTAAGTTTGATTTGTATAATTAAAATTATAAGTGACAGAATAGTTTCATTTCATTCTAGGACATGAATAATATAGTCAGAGGGAGTCGTAATCGTGTTCCGGCAGTGCCGAAGGGCGGTCTGGGAGTGAACTTCAAGGTCAAGGAAATGGTCGCTCTGATTCCCAACACGCGATCTCTTCATCATCTGACTCGTGTTGTTTTACTTCAGGGGTTAATTTCCTAAATATACATATTCCTAATATACCGCTAACGTGTTTACTACAGCCCATGGATTTGTAAGAAACTTTTTCTGTATGATCGACCTGTAGATACGTATAAGTTCTATGTTGTTAAATAACAATAAAGTTCTGGAATAATTATATTAATAATTTATATTATTATTATCCGTTATTTCCAAAAAAAATGCTTATTAATGTGTGTATACAATTTTAGACATAGACCAAACATATCACCACATATACAAACAAACAAATAATTATTTTGGGTGGGGAATCAAACCGACGATCCCGAGTCAGCAGTCAGGGGTAGCATACCCTGATTCAGCTGGTCATCATTCTCAAAAGTATATTCCAAATCCTTTTAATTAAGTACACGAAAGAGCGAAAGCAAGTCTTATGGTAATCAAATACTTTAGTTTGGGATATTTTTTATATTAATTAAAAATTTTAATACCTTAAATATAAAATGTTATTACAAACGTTGAAAATAGTTCTTTCAAACGCCCGAACGAGGTGCGCTATATATTATAGCGTCCGCTTTCATCCTGTTTTTCATACATATTGATGAATGCAGAAAAGGTGCTACCTCGCGAGCCTTTTAAGGCGTTGAAATAAATTAGTCGTTTGTTACTTGTCAATGGTTTAATTAATTTAGATTTTACGCCCCACCTCGATTATACTGCGTGAGAAACAGGTACGAGGACATGTATGGAGTGTAGGTAGATAAATATTTACATATATTCATTATTGGAATATTTTTAAACTTACCTTTAGTGAATATAGTTGGTAAAACATAATTATATGTCTTTCTCGCGGCAATAGAAACGATTTACCTATTTCTACCGGTCAGAAATTGCTACTGAGATCAATGTTTTTCTGATTGACGGCTGCGGTAGCAAGTCCAAAATAATGCTAGAGGCCTCTCAAGGGTAATCTGAATCCTTCAGAGGAGCAGCGAATGCATGACGTCAGATAGAAGAAATTTGAACCATAGTCATACAAATACTAACATAAATAACGCATATCAACATTCCAATACCTCAACCGACTGTAGTAATCAATATCAGCCATGCTGATAACTAATGCTGTCTTACTGTACAACTGGCAGTAGTAACCTTCGTACTGAACTATCCCATATTAGTCATAAATAACAAAGCACGATGGCGGCATGAAATGAATGTAACCTGTACATGCAATTTACGAAATCCTTTAAAATCACTCACATATTTACTGCTGTCATAATTTTGCTTTCAATCGTTGTCAAAAGAATATAAATATTTTAATATGGTTAGTATTTTAGCTCTGTTCAGAGATCCGTGGACCGGTAACCGTTCCCCGACTCTTTCCTATATCCGACATTCATTACATTCTTCCAGTTACTCCCCGACCCTAACATTTATCGTAGCTCGCCGCCATAGCTCGCAATAATGGCGCTTAATGAGCGTTTAAGACGCCGCGAGAGCCTGACTGTTTTATCGTTCTAATTAAGTTCCATTAATCGATAGATCTCGTGTTCAGATATAAGTAAATTTAATGTTTGTTTTATCTCACTATTTCGAACCGCCAAATAATCGAATGTATCTAGGTTATTTCAATTCTAGCGAATATTATATGACTGTACATATGGTGTGGGTACATGACCACAAAAATATAATGTCAGTGCTAAGCCTTCGTAGCCGTTGCGATAGAGAAAGGCATACTTGCTGTAAGGCTGAAATGCCGGTCAAATGTTAGTTGTGTGACCGTAGTTGTTTGAGAATAAAATAGTGGATCCTGCGTGTCATACCTCTAGCATTAAGCTCAGAACAGTACATTATTCCAGTAGTAAAAAAATAATAAAACATTTTTTTACTACTGAATTTAAAATATCAAATTTTCCTAGATTTGGGATAGATCCTTGCCCAACGATGTACTCTTATCATTAAATAATTATTTGTCATATACTCGTATTATGTACTCGTAATTATATAACAATATTTTTTTATAATTGTTAAAGAATTTTTTGAAGTTGTATTCACTTTACTCCCGACAAATATTTAAAAAAGGTCACACTAGATAATTTATTTTCCAGTAACTTTATCTTTTTTACTTACGTAAAAGGTACGATTTTGTATTTAAATACAATCTGTCGAATAGTTTCTATCAAATTAAAAATTTTGCTAGATAATTTATACAAAGTAACATTGACACAGAGGGAATTTCCTATCAGCAATAGTAATTTAAGTTACGACCAATAGAACTCGTGTTACGAAGTGTATTGCATCCTTTTGAAATAAAATAAGATGAAATGTATTTATTGATGATCGTTTATATCTACGGGCACTATTGCAATTTTATTGTTGTACTTATTATTTATTGCTGTCTTATTTATTAATTTTATTGTTGTATCAAATATTATATATTTAATTGTGGTATTTGATTACAAAGCAGTGTATAGACTACGATACGATATTTTATTGTCTTAAAGTAATACCGCAATAATAGTGTAAAGATTATAGAATATATTTAAATACATATTTAGCATTATAACACTAAGTAAAGTACATAAGATTAAGTATAACTTTAATTTTGCATTTATTTGCGGCACTCTTTCTTATAAGTCAAACTATCTTGTTTTCGCTTCAAGAAAATAGTGAATAAATAGTCACTAGTGGCCGCTGTTGCCCACGGACATTTGCACACAACGTAGAACAGCATATTAGTCGCACTGGCACGAGTCAGTGTGTGTGAAGTGAATGATGGTCACTATACATAATATTCGAAGCTGGTTTCCAGCAGGTTGCTTCTCTTGAGAAAACAGGTCATTTTTATTGAACATACGCAACCAGGATCCACAATTTCCAGACGGAAACACGTACTAATTTAATAACAATAGATTTTTGAGGGAAATTATTATAGATGTGGTAGCGACATTCGAAAGATGTGGTGAATGTACAAACATGTAAGAGTTAATAGATGTCCTAATGAGATATTTTAATTTAGCTGTAACATGTGTTTCTTCAGAGAAAACGTCGAATTCATTTATGTTTACCTATTAGTGATTGGACATTTATTGTATCGTACTTTTTTGAACTTCAATTTGTGTACTATTGAAATGTATCAATCGTTGGTGAACTTATAAACAAAAAAAAACAGACATTAAAGGCCTGCAACTCCTAGATGCTGTATTTTGCAAATTTCCATAGACAATAATGACTGTGTCCGCTGACCGTTTTGTGACCCGTTGAGTGTTTTGTTACAATATGTAAATAAAACTCGATATGTAAGTTTTTACTCAGTAGAACTCAAAACTTTGTCGTAACATTACGCCTGTATCTTCTCGAACAGTAAGGCAGAGGAGTGTAGTGTTGTCATATTTCACCAGTTACGTTGTACGTTTTATTAGTTCGTGAGCAAATACTGTACACTTGCGGTCTGAGCTACTGCTAGGAATTTCTATTAAAAAAAACCCTTTCCTGTCAGAACTCTTTGCAGTCCCTATGACCATTACATACTGTTACTCTCCGACTCTACCATTTATCGCCTCTCGCGGCCACAGCTCGCCGTAATGCTGCTTAATGAGCGTTAAAGATGCCGCCAGCGAGCCTCTGATTGTTTTATCACTGTTATTAACCTTTGCTGATTTATAGATATTGTCCACTTCATTGTAAAGCGTTGTTCGATCGATTTTTTTATTATTCTTTACGTTAATGATATCCTGATTTTGCGGCGTCAATGCATAGATAACATTCGACTGGCTCTTTGTTCCAGTGGTTAGTGGGTCCTAGCTGGGTGTTGTGAGTTCGGTTCCCGCCCAGGATAAATATTTGCGTGATATTCACGGGTATTTGTTTTGTAAGTGTCTCGAGTGTAAAAATATCTATTTATGTATGTACTGTATAATATATCGTATATTAGGCAGTTTATAAGCATAACTCTGGTTCAGCCTTTCTAAGCATCAGAAAGCCACTCTTCAAAATTTATCTGTGCAACTTACTTATTTTTTTGATCAGTTAGTTTGTAACTTCCAAATCTTATTAAGATAACCGTGGTTTACTACGGTACTAGGCAATATTTATATTACTAACATCGATTAAAATATTTGACACTGCTTTCTTCCTACTATCTGGCTGTATTCTCCTACTTCCTATTCGTAGGCTTGCCACTGGTGATTGGCAATGCTAGTTTGGTACCTACTTTTTATAAAAATGCTTTTAATGTTAGATACTTATAAATTCTAATAAAATCGTCGTCTTCATATATCACTTTTATTGCTACAAATATCAATGTGCGCGGAAATGTTATGGCAGAATGAACTCTGGTATTGTAAATTGGATCCCTCTGATATTTATCGCTTCAGTCGATGCAAAATCAGCTCACATCCTTCCAATACGGTGATGGGAACATGCATCAGAATGAGAAACAGCTTTAACAATAATAATCTAACGCGAATAAAGTCTACCAAGCCGTAGTTCTCTTTGTTGAAGTTGTTTTCTTGTTGACTTTATTGATAATCTTAGTCTAGTGACTTAGGATTCCTTCTTCTACCCCAGAGGAATGGGGTCTTGGCGCCCACATTTTTAAATAAAATTTGCGTTTTAAGATTAAATAACACAATGTTTGTAATGTAACCTTCGAACGATTACTCGATTATCGGGTTAGAAAAATAAAATAATACTTAACCCAACCCGAACATCTAACCCAGGACCTTTCGTTTAGCTGTCGCGCTTGTAACCATTAGACCAACGAGGCAATTCATATTAAACATCAATTGCTGTAACGGTGAAGGACAATATCGCGAGTACAACTAGACAACTTGAAAGGCTGGCGAAAAGGTACTAAATTCTTGGCGGAACTAGTACATAACTCTTATAAGGTTTACGTTGTTAACTCATAAGGACTGTGATAGCTAGGTTATTTCTATACGTGTATATTAATGGAAATATTGCTGCATCCAACTTTATATGTGAAATGTTTGGCAACATATTAAAGGAATACGAAACTTTTTTATTATAAGCTTCCGTTACAAGAATTTTGGATATGAGAGGAGACTTTTTTCTTGCCTCAATTATTAAATAAGTATCCTTGTAATTTTTTAATAGAATTAAAACGCAACTATATAGTTTTTATAAAACAACACATTTGCACGTTACATGTTCAATTCTGCCTACCCGTTCGGGGATTACGGGTGTGATGGTACATTTTTTTTGTTACGTATGTTCTATAGGTACCGCGACGGCAATAAAGGTCGTATGCCGTATTTCTTCTGCATACAACTTCAACATCTTTCCTACACACTAGTTGTTCAAACTACATACTAGGTGTCGTTGGCATTTGAATGAAAAACGCCTTAGAAACCTTGTTAGCGCTTAAAACACCAGAGTCCTTTAATGTCCTTTAATGACAGGAATGTGAATGCTACGTAAACACTGATTTATTAGCCCTCCGTGGCGTCCGGCGCTCATAATACTTTACCAGTAATGGCAACAACGTAGCCCTAATTATCAACTATGTGTCACACATGCAAACACATATATCACTGAACCAGAAAATGACTTTGACCACATTTATTTATAAAGCGTCGTACAAAACAGTAGTAACCGAACAAAATATCAATTGGGGCGGTGTAGTTTTTTATACAGTACTCTGTAAAACATCGGTCTTGCGTGTGCAAGTGCCTTATGTGAGTTTGGCACGCGAGGTACTGGCGGACGGAAAAGTGATTAGTGGCGCTTGATCCCTTTCTCTTTGCGAGAACATAATAATATTTTAGTTCAAGCCTTTCGAGTCGTGCTTTTCGTTACGCACGTGCCGTTGTATACGTACTATAATATCTGTTGTAGTATGTTGGCCTTATATAATGGCCATCTAAATAAAGCGTTTTTTTAGGCTTTATACTCGGCTATCTATTAAATAATCTTTCTTGGTAATATCGTCAATACAAATAATAGTATATTGATAAATATCTTTAATATTTCATGGTATACATGTTTAATGATAGCATTATTTTCTATATTACAGAATATGTGATAATGTGATTAATATAATCCGAATTGTGCTTTTAGTATTTTCAAGAATTTTCGTTGCGAAATGAACATTTACTCCACCGCTTCTGTTAATTTCAAATAAGCTAATAGTGGTTTGAATTCTTTACATCTAGTGTTAGAAAACACACATAATTTATGGGTATTGAATCTTAAACAAGACTTTAGTTCTATGTACTGTCACATTTAGACAACTGTAAGGTATAAATTCATTCTATTATTAAGAATGCACCCTATAACGGCACAAACACTGGTAGTAATGGTGTTTAAATGTAATTCTACATAGAATAGTCCGCAACCATTAATCAACCAAAATGTAAAAATATTTCATTAGTAATACTTTATTCTCTTATCTTATCTCACAATATCAAATCATTGAGCGCGTTGTAGTTGCACGCGTTAACAAAACCACTTGTCTTACGACCAGTACCCAACCCTTTTATATTATTTTTAAAGGCAACGCCACAACGAATGATCGAATGGTCTGAATCCATGTTATACATTCAAAGTTATCCATCTCACAGTGTAGCAATTTGTTAACTATTCCAGCGCCGCTGTTCGCCCCGTATTGAAGTTTCATGGCCCTTGTCACGTGAGGTATGCTACAAATTAAGTTATTAAAGCTTGAATTGTGAATTTATTACGCCCGTTAAAATCAAAGGACAGGGTAGGGTGTGCGGCCCGCGTCGTGCGGTCATTGCGATTTGAACTTTGTATGTGACGCCGGTGACGTACATAGGACAAGGTAATAGGTAAATAAGATCAGTAAGTAATGTATATAGTTTTCTAATTTCAATTAGGAATATAAAATATCTTGATGGATTAGAAAAACATGCCTGAAGCAAACAAATATTCAAGTTGTTGAAGGGTTCGGAGATTATATACTGAAAATCAAGCATAGTTAAGTATAACAATAACCAATTTATTAATAAATAAATAATAGTCAGTGCTCACAGATTGTAATGCTAAGGATGCCAGCTCATAAAGAATGTTTTTATTCTTATAGCAAGGTCCAGTTCCGCGATCATTTAGAGGGTAAGGCTAAATTGGCCTCTAAGAAGCTCGG
>DWMG01005118.1:0-10432 GCA_018244855.1 Elbella merops | reverse complement strand
TAGGGCGGTGGCGCCGCCTTGGGCGCGCGCGACGACATCTCCGCCGAGATCGGCAGGTTCCACGCCTCCTCGATGGACGGCAGCTGCCGCCGCCTGCCGACAGGTGCCGGTACTGAGACAACTACATTTCACAATGGAGATATTTCGCATGCGCTGCTCTCTCTGTCTACCCCTTAATGGACATCGGCTCATGAATAAAAAAACTACGATAACGATTTGTAAAAAAAAAATATTGTCGGATTGTAGATTGAATCAATTAAGACCACTATCATTTCAATTTCAAAAAAATGTACATGAATGAACATCGTTATACTACAGCTATTTGTATATGAAACTCAACACTTATTAACCTTACATTAATTAAAAAAATTACATAAACGAATCAATAGCGAAGGAGACCTCTCCTAAAACGTGCGTGAGTCTGGTTTAATGTGCTCCCCACGAACAAAATTTACGCAAAAGATATCTTTCCTCCGCGTTACTTTTTATGACAACCTTCCGGAGGTAGACATTTTGAATAATTAACACCGGGCCGGCACAAAAACAAATTTGCATAGAAACTGCTAATTAAAATGCGTCCAACGAAATTTAATATTCGCGTAACATTTACTCGTATAAATCTGTTTATAATCCACTCGCCATTCAAGGTATTTTTGATTCTCGGTTTACTTTCAGTGGCTAAGTCATTTTACAACTGTATATAAATATATATGATAAATGTCAAAGAAATACGTCAGGTCTGTAAGGCAAAAGTTATTTTGACATTTGGAGCTATCTGCCTACCCCACGAGGGCCCTGACGTGTTAAGCTTTGCTGTTATACAAAGCTAGTTTTTAATGTCCAAAGCCGTTGCACGAAGTGTATTATATACGTGCCGTACCTGTCTTTTATCTTAGGTTCAATTCCCGACTGAGCAAATATTTAAAAAGTTGCTATATTTAGAATAGAATAGAGATTTTGCGGACTACCTTTGTACCTAATACCTTTTTAAAATTACGAGATGAGAATATGGCGGGCACCCCTAGCTCGCAATACTCGTCATTTACATAGTGTACTGACTTGCCGGTGACGGAGGGCATGGGCGCGTGCGCGAGGTGCGCGCGCAGGAAGGCGAGGCGCGCGCGCAGCGCGGCCGCCGCGCCGCCGCCGTTACTGTAGCACGCGAACGCGTCGCGCGGCATCTGGCAGCTCTCGTACAGGCTGCCCAGGTTGGTCCACGCCGCCGAGTGGCCCTTGTCCAACTGCACCGCGCAGATGTACGCCTGCAGCGCGTCCATCGGCTGGTTCTGCTGCTGGTACAGCACCCTGCACAGTGCCTTACGTTTACGTCGATGCCGCCACTGGTCGACCGACTCGTGTCTGTTCTGTTTATACACACGTGGATGCTACTAAAATATAATTTGGTTAAAAAAGCGTGTATGTTTTCAACCCCAATGACTAACCGCGCTGAAACAATACCATTTGTAGGTCCGTAAGGCTCACCCTATAGAACACCAGGTGTCCGCGTTGCCCTCGGACTTCTCGACGGAGTTCCTATAGGCGATGAAGGCGTCATGAACCTTGCCCTGCGCCGCAAAACAGCGGCCGAGCAAGTAGAGACCAGCGCCCGACTCCGGTTCGGCATCCACAGCGCGCTGCAGACACCACACGGCGGCACGCGCGCGCGCCGCCGTCTCGCCCAACGACGCGCAGCGGTGGTACAGCCAGCCTACAACGCGCAACCCATTATCAAATCACTAATATATCATCACGCCAAATCCCTTACCAGGCAGGCAAAGTGCACCGAGTGACAAATACCTCCATCGATACAACCATGACATGCTTCTTCTACAGTCATCATTTTCTTCGTACAGGAGTCTTAGAAGTGTCCGAAATCTCCTCCTCCTTGTCAAGCAATATGTAACCAATTTGGCCTAAATAAATCTTGATTTTTATCGATACCTGCATCCATTAACAATAGCATTGCATATCTGTTTGGTCATTCGTTCATCTACCATTCTTTCTACATGTTCGAACCATCGGAACATGTCCTTTATCGTTATTTACCATTGCGATAATACAAAAATTTAATATTCCCTAAACGGCTGACTCACAAATTTAGAACTGCTCACACACACAGAAACAGCTTTAAAGTGCGCGCCTGTAATACTAATTGAACGGAATTATAATTACACATTTTCGTTTCCTATTATGTAAGAAATGGATAAGCACGGTTGCGGAGTGCGCCAAACCTGAACAGGCACATTAATAAACCACTTATCGATACAAATGTACCAACGAGTACTTCCGAGCGCGCGACGCCCACGCCATTTACGTAAATAAACAAACAAGAAAAAACACGTTAACTCACTTCGCGCATTGTGAGCATTTATAGTCATGCCACTTTTTACCTCCCATTCAATGAACGTAGCCAACAGAACGTAATGCAGTGTACTCGTGGGGCAACACTCCCACGCGTACCCCGAGCCGGCCACGTCATGTTCTCTTATTATCATCATCATCACTAGCCTGTCTCATTTTCACTATTGGGCGTAGACGTCACCAGACGTCAATCTACCCATAGCTCTATATATTGTCCGGCTCATCCAAGCTAGTCGCGGAAATTGAAGTGAAGTATTGAAGTTTGAACATTATTGAGGCAGTACACCTCTATAAATACCTACTCCGTTACTGTTGGACCATAGATTATTTCGTGGCTCACATTGCCAGTGTGAACCTAAAAGATGAATGTTTTATTTCACTTTAAGTATTTGTAACACATAGAAGTTTAACTTTAAAACTGCCTCGTTGGTGGAATGGTTGCAAGCACGGCTGCTGATCGAGAGGTCCTGGGTTCGATTCTCCGATCGAGTAGTATTGGGTTTTTCTAAATTAGATTTTCTAGTTGTGGTTTGACGTCTAGAGCTGTGCCCAGTGTATGGCAATAGGATCACCACCTATTCCATAGTGGGACGTACACGTAACGGCTGAAACGTGAGTGTTCCACATTCGTCTGTATACCCCATTTGAAATTATAGGCGTGATGTTACGGTATGAAAGTTTAATATTTCACCACTCCCTTTCTATTTCAATATACCCTATATAAATAGAGTATTAATACATATGTATATAAATTTCATATTCTGTTCTGAATGCAAACATAACACAATGAAAACACACGAAACGTTATTACGACAATCGAAACGAACGACAACAAAAAACAGCAATAAAACATACGGGGACGTTTTTACGACAATTGTGAAAGGATGATGTGTGTAATATTGAGGAAAACAAAATAAGAGCACGCAGTGTGAGCGCTGCAGGTACATCAACCTGCCGCGATGATTTGTGCGTAGCGGAACCGGTTCGGGGGAATCGTTTACAGGCCCACAACCAGTTCACATTCAGTTTCCGCGCGCATCCCAACAAGCCACCCATAGCCCACGCGATATCGAATACAATACATCCGTCTTACTGATCTGCGCATCCATTACATTACTCTCGTCTTATCAAAAACGTTTACCTGCCTTATTGTGTGTAGTCAACTGGACGTAATACTTGCCATAAATTGTACACTTCGATAGTGAAACGAATGGGTATTGCAACGCATGTAGCAATAGGCGAATGAAGCCGACGGCCGTTGTTTACGTACGGCGCTGTCATTTTAAAGGCAGCATATAATTTCCAACTTTCACTGAATTCCGTCTTGGGGAACTTTTTTTCCGACCACTGTACCTACATAACCTTCATTTATCAGTCAGCTGCAAGCGATATTTTTGTGGACAGGTGCTTCACTATTAAAGGTCGAATGTTAAAAAACTCACGGACGATGGTGATCGAATATATTTACCTCGAAAATCCATTAAAGCGCCCTTTTCCCCACCCACCTCACTTTCCCTTCCTTACCCAAAGATGTTATCACGTAAAATTGCCCCTTAAGTCAGCACTGAGAGAAATCTAGTTAAAACCCAAGATATTTGCTATCCGTAATAAGGCTCCATCTTGTTTTAGATGCATCTTCGTTCGGGGATGTTCGGTTGCTTGTTACAATCATTTATTTGAATTCACATTAGGTCATACTGGGTGTCATTATTATAACTAAGGAAATAATACTTTTTTTTTAATATTCATAGTGTCTGTGTATGATGTAACCAACAACGGTATGTTAACACACGAACTTGTAATAAGGGATCGCATTTCGGCCCATACTACTTTCATCATAATCATCATCATCAGCCGACTCCCGTCCACTGCTGGACATAGGCTTCTCTAATAGCAGGCCACTGAGCTCGATCATCAGCTCTTCGCATCCAACCGTTGCCAGCCACTTTGCTTCTATCGTCACTCCACTTGTTTGTAGGGCGATACTACTTTAACAATTCGATTAAACATAGGGTACGTATAGTATACATGAGTAGGTGGAGAAACCACCATTGAAACTCACCGAGTTGTCTGCACACATCCGCCTTCAGGATGCACGAGAGCTGAGGTTCCTTGAGAAGGCGCTCATAAGCATCCCTTGCGGCTTTCCTGAGGCCGCGAGCCTCCAGCAGGTGGGCGGCGTGGAAGCTGAGCTCGAGGCGCGTGAAGGTGGCGTCTTGGTGCGGCGCCAGACGCGCGCGCTTCAGGTGCACGGCGGCCGCCGCCCAGTGCCGCCGCGCCTTGAACATGAGTGCCAGCCGCAGGTGCGCGTCCGACGCGCGAGTGAACCCGGGCGACACGTACAGCGCCATCTGCAGCGCCTTCGTCGCCCTGCCGCGAGAAAAATCACCTAGCACCTCGCCTCCACTAGCAGCGTGAGCGGCACGCGCGCTCCTACCTACTGTCTAGGTTGCCTTTCATTTGGAAGTAAGGACCTTTTACCGAAACGGAATGAAATTATGTCTTTAGTTGACATTATATAAATTCAAAATATCTGATCCCAATCGTAGATAAAAATAATATATCATAGCATTTACACGGTAAATTGCCTAATACGTATGTATATACATACATGTACGAAACTATAAAATAAATTGATTTTTAAGCGGTAAATGAATGCAAATTAGAAACTACTTTTTTGTAATTTAACTTTGTAATTTAACTTTGAATAATTTATTATTGCCGACATTGAACGTAATGTCCACGTTCATGTAAACGATTGTGCAAATGCGACGAATTTCTAATGAGGCGTACGTACTCCAAGGAACTACTGCGTTTTTTAATCGACCAGCGACTGCCAAGCGTATGTTTGTGTCCTTAGCAATTTATATTGTTGGCCTCCCTGACCTAGGTCATGCAGCGCGCAGTCCTGTATGTACTACGGCTTCACGTACCCGGCTCCCCGCTGCGCCGCGTCACTCCAAAACATTACCGAACATAATGGTTTAACACACGAATAATTCCCTCGACAATACAATGGAGCTATATTGAATAATGTTTGTAAACGTTTTTAGTGTCGTAGGTGCTCGTTACAATGGTAACAATGTCGCCATCGCCGTCTGCACTACCGGCCTCGCAAGGTCACACAATGGGCGACTCTACCTAAAGCAAACAAGCACAGTCATAATCATAAAGTTGGGACTGAAGAAAGCGGCTACTGAACGAACAGTTGTAAACGGCAATAAAACCGTAAATTGTGTAAATAAAGCGTGCAGTAAAACTCGAACGCTACAACAAAGAGAATATTTTCTGGTGAAAAACAAATTTTTGTCGAGAACGACAGTAATAATAACAATGGGCGCTGTTATACCATCAGCCTAGCCGGTCCCCGAATGTAAACCGGTCCACGTTTGTAAAGCTTCGGCGAACATTACATTACGTCCCGTGTTTCAATGACGGGACCGTCATTAAATTCGGTAAAGTAAAAGATATTCAAGCTCGCTCAGGTAGTTTTTTGGCGCATCGAGATCGTTCATAGACTCGTCAGGTGTCGCTCGGAGTAAGAAAGAATGACGGAAAAAATCGGGAGAGACATGGAGCAGAGCGAGCGAGTCCGCGAGGGTATGAGGAGCGCATCAGCGGAGCGGAACGTCACCGAGGCGGGGTCGACGGCCGCGCGCTCGCCGTGCAATCGATCGGCCGATGCAGCGCGACGTCTAGACGGCGATCGCGATGCGCCGAACGCCCAAACGTCCCCAACACCTCCATTTAGATGACCTCCGGTGACATTTCCGAGCCGAAACAAAGGAGCGAGACAGGTGGCGGTCGGTGGCCACCGCTAATGTTACAAGACGATTACGCACACACGCAAGCGCGACGAGAGCTTTCACCCACCGCGCCGCGGATTGCTCGACATACATAATACAAACGTTACTTCTTTAACGCATTCATTGTTCCGCCGACCATTGCCTGTCACGCAATGTTTTATAACACTACACAACACCACATTTACCCAAAGTTCGAATTTCAAAAACGACAGAACCCCTACAACGGTCGATTGCTTAATCTTCTTTATTTAAATTCATTATTTAGATTAGACGGTACCCAGTTACATAACGTCATTACCTCAATCGTGTAACGATTTGTGAACAAGAAAACGTAAAAAGGGTAAACGAATAACTTTGTGTTTCGATAAAAAATAAAGTTAAATTTTGTGAGGACAGCTGCTTGCACCTGGGGTCCTACTTTTTCATAATATTGTCTAACGCAGTCCAAGCCGCAGTTGGCGAACTTAGTAACTTAGTAACTTAGTAAACCCTTTTCATTCGGTGTCCGACTGTGGAACCATAGACAAGATGATAATGATACATATTGAAAACCACACAATGAAACAATTTGCAATGACAAATGGCCTTATTAGTATCGGTAACTAATTACATACTTATATACATTGAACAAAGTGAGCGTGTTAGTTACTAATAGTAATTTATCAACTAATCAAGTAGCTACTTATCTGACATAACAATTGTTACAATTCGGATTATAACACTATAAAAACATCTAGATGTCTTATATGTTTAATTAACTTTTGAAGCGGAAATCAGTTTTTTATCTCAAAATCATAGTGTGATACACTCAGTCTCCAAGCCCGTGTTCCAGTTTCAAAATAGTCCACCGGACCGAACCTAGACACTAAACGCATAGCTCGCGTACTTGACCTATTTTTCTGTGAGCGCATGGCTCATGTTTACGTTTATATATACCTACCTATATACAGCACCACGTGTGCACCTGCAGCATATCGTTATACAGAACAAAACACTGTATCGATTTTACAAGACATTTGAGTTACGTCACGGCAAGAAAAATGACTGCCTCGTTGGTCGATTGGTTGCAAGCGCGACTGCCGATCCTCCCGTCCTGGGTTCAAATCCGGGTCGGGGACAATTGGATTTTTCTAATTTAGAACTTCTAGTAATGACTCGGAATCTAGATGCGTGCCGGTATATGTCAATAGGCTCACCACCTATTCCATTGTGGACTTAAACGTAACTGTGAAACGTGGGGGTGTACTACACTCCTCTGCCTATCCCTTCGGGGATTACAGGCGTGATGTTACGTTATAGTTATATCAATACATCTGAGTTCAACTGCGACACGATTTGAATATAACAAAATTTGAATTTGTAAAGTATACTGACAATTTTGGTGGACGAGGAAAAGGAAATCGAAAATGTTGAACGACAGTGTTCAGTCACAGAGCGGGAAGTCGGAAAAAATGTCGACCCGAAACTACCAGCAAAAGTAGGTAAAAAAACTTCAAAAGCGTGTGATGTTCGGTACGACTCTATTGACACCGCACAACAGTTCCAGCTCCGTCATGCCCATTACGGGCACAAAAAATATAAATTCCAAAATTATAATAAATACACTATAGCACTTGAAACTCACTGTCTGCTCCGTAAGGTAAGGTGATGACATGATAATAATAATAACTTCAAACTCATGCTGCACATTGAGGTGTTCCTGTAGCCGCGGCCGTCGTGAAGACAATCACCAAACGCTAGGTTGTACACATTTCTAAAATGAGCATAACTACTCAACCAGAAACAGACCTAGAAATCTGAGAGCATCGAAGCGACCCACAGCGACGGTGTCATCAAAACATAAATTGAGAATTGATCGAAAACAACCAAATCAGAGACGTCGAGAGAGAGCGCCGCGTAATAAATATCTCTATCTTTACAAACCCGAAATGCTGCTGCAACAAATCAAATGGCAATGATTAGGAACGTAAACAGATCAGAATGCTTAAAGTACAAACGTGTAGGGAACAAAATAACGTGAAGGGCGCAGTGATAAGACGGTGCGCTGTGGTCATTGTCTGATACGAAAACCGGTCCGCGCCCGCTCCGCCGCCCACGCGCGGCCCGCGGCTGTGGGAGCTCGCTTCAAACAACGCCAATGTGTTGCTGATAAACACCGCGAAAGCCGTGCCTCGCTGCTGCCGTTGTGAAATCAAGACCCTTTAGACGGTATACATTGATTTTGAACATTCTACTAGCACATTTGCATAACAAGGCGAATTGAATTAGAACTTAGACAGAGACCCACAGAATTTCATAAAGGAAATAGCGTAATAGATAGATCTGTAGTTATATTTAAATGAAACAGGCAGACGGCGAATATGTGATCGTGGGGATAACAACGTATCCCGATTAAACACATGGGGTGACTGTAAAAGGGGTTGCGTTGAGAAGAAGAATATCTCCGTCTCTTTTCCGTATCTAATCCATTATTGAAGAGAAAACGAATCTTTGGTACCATTTTGTTCACATGACGTAGGTACATATCTAAGTTGGGATCAACGCCATATGTAAATTAACAAATATCTTAAGAAACCTCCAAGTAGATACAACCTGTGTTACGGCAATAAACAGGCGACCAATTACATACAGATCAAAATATGCTCTAGACAATTTTTTTTTTACATTCGGACAAAAAACAAATACTTGTGTTTGTCAAAGAAACATTTGTCTAAAGTGAGAACGAACCCGCGACCTCCGACACAGCCAGTCGGTTTCACAAACCACTGAACCGACGGTTGTAAGTGTTCAAATATGCATTATATGATTTAGAATCTGCTCATAATATAGTGAGTTATACGACGCATAACACCTCCGAGAGGCAATTCAAAGCTTCAAGCTCACTCCGGTGATCGAAGGCCAATGAGAATATAAAGATGAATGCATCTAGTTGCATCCGTTATTGCACACTGCATTTATCACATACTGTTACTGCATACAGCATTTATAACAGTTACGTATATATCAAAGTTTCATATTATTAAATTTCAAGAACGGTTCAGTGACAATTATCTTGTGAAGTATAAAATCGTCTTGCTCGTCGTTCCACTGTTGGAGATGAGTCTCTTCTCAGTATGAGAAGAGTTCGATCATAGTCAACGACGCTAGGTGCGGTTCGCGGAAATATACAATAACGGTACATAGCGCAGACATGTTTTACTCACATTTCACTCATAACCATCGGAATGTACTGTCGCCACAGCCATTTATTTAGCTTTCTAACGATAGAAACCATTTTATTCGTACACACATATCATCTCGCCATGTCCTTTGCGCTCGTTTACTGTAAAAAACAATGATCTAGCAATTGTTGTGTTGTATTCATGTTTTCTACATAGACTTCCATTAAAGACACGAGTGCCTGTCCCGTAAGGTACTTACAATGGCGATATAACATCGCGCAATTTTATATGTCTTGTACTGGTCCTTTTTTAGCGCGATGTATGTAGAAACTTACTAATAACGCAGAGGAACCCAAGTTAGAAAGCGAAACAGAATCACGAGGAGGCAGTTAGGCGGGTACATTCGATCTGCAATTTCCTCCACGGCCGCATGACCAACCGAATGACACGCTCGGCCGGCCGTAAGCAAATTATAATGATACTATTATATTAGCGTCACTCTATTTTATATCGGTTATTATAAATAACGCCAGCGCTAGCAAGAGATCGTTCAGCGCGCTGTACGGGCGACGCGCGATCTACCAGCGCCGCCGAACAAGCCGATACAAGACCCGCGCACAAAGAACCGCGCACGACAATGGTTGGTTCCAGCGAACAAAAACCACGCTATACACGTACATACTTATTTTTTTCTTACAATAGAGACATTGATAAGGGGTCGGGAAAATCTGTGAACGTCGGGTATTTAACATGCGGTATAATCCGACAAGCTACCTGCGCGCCGAGGACCATCTCCACTGCGGCCAGGTAACAACGTGGTGTATACATCGCTAAATATACACTCAGAAATATCTTTGCTTCGTAGTCTACAATTTTTATCGAGCGTCGTAAAATAAACTATATCGTAGAGTAGCAGCGGAGCGCGGCGCCGGCTAGAGAAATCGTAGAGTGCGAGCGTTCTCGTGGTGTTCATTTATAGATAACGGTATTAGCATAGTTGATGGTGGTAATGGAAAGAAAGGCACAAACGGAATGAATGAGGAAGTGTGTGGAATGTGCGAGTAATGGAGTCGGCGAGCGCGAGTGGGGTGGCGGTGGTGGGGG
>DWMG01005117.1:0-10432 GCA_018244855.1 Elbella merops | reverse complement strand
CGAGGGGTGATCAAAATTTTGTAATGATAATCAGATATTTCTAGTACGCACAAAAACCTAAAATCTGCTTGGTTATATACGTTAGCACAAAAAATTCATTTAAATGGGTTACGGTTTTCGGGTGATACATTCATTTGAATACAAATCGCCGAAGAGATAACATCAAAATGGAGTAAAACGAAATTACAGCCGTCATTAAATACCTCTACTTAAAAACTGTCTACCAAGAGATCCATAGCGACTTGGTGAAAACATTGGAGGTCTCTGCTCCTCCATATTTTACAGTTGCACGCTGGACTAAGGAGTTTAAGCTGGGCATAACATCGACTGAAGATGAACATCGTGAAGGACGGTCATCCCGTCACGTCGTCGTCGTCGACGTCCCTCACTGACGATAACATGAAAAAAGTCGAAGATGAGATATTGTCAGATCGGAGAGTCACTATCAAGCACGTAGCTGAGGTCATAAGGATCTCATATGGCAGCGTTCAAAAAGTTATTGATTATATGCTAACCATCGAACCAAAGCAAAAACAAGTCGCCATTTCAAGGACGAATCTCAAAAACATCCAAGCAAATAAGGAAAATATTTTGACCCATTTTGTGACTAGGAACGAAACCTGGCTCCACCATTTTGATCCTGACACTAAACAGCAGTCAATAACTTGGAAGCGAGCCTCTTCACCGATGCCGAAGAAGTTCAAGGTGTCAAGCCCGGCGGTAAAGGTTATTATAGCGTCTGTTTTTGGGACGCTGAAGGAATAATTATAGTGGAATATTTAGAAAAGGGAGCCACTATTTCAGGCTGTTACTACGCAGACCAAATAAGAAGGTTGCATGAGGCTACTAAAAAAAAAGACGCGGTAAACTTCGAGCTGGAGTGCTGTTTCACCAAGACAACGCACCGGCTCACAAAGCTGAAGTTGCGATTGCTGCTATTCGAGAAGCGGGATTCGAACTGCTCGAACACTTGCCCTATTTACCAGATCTAGCTCCCAGTGACTTCGACCTCCTTCCTCGACTCGAGGAACACCTCCACGGCAAGAATTTTGAAGACGATAACGAAGTGATGGCCGCTCTTGAGTCGTTTTGGGAAGAAGAAAGAAAAGATGGACTAAATGTATTGACTTGATAGGAGACTATGTAGACTATGTATTTTATTTTAACAATAATCTTCGTATATTATTTCGGTTATCATTACTTTCTGATCGCCACCAAACTTTCAATAATATTGTTACACCATAACATAAAGAGGCGCTTATAGAGGTGTATTTGTGGCAATCTGAAAAAGGCATCAGAACCCATTACGGGGCAACTAAAAATTCATGCGTCATTTTTATATTGAGCACACAGTTTACATCATAAGGACAATGGATTGATAAACTCAAACGATAATGTTTAATATTTAATTCGGTGTTAGGTTCTTAATTATATTTTTTAAAGACAGCATTTTATATATACACGACTACTTTCATGAAAATTTGTCAAAATAACCGTAAGGTAGTCGAATATAAGGTCATTACTTTTCTATCGCTCGAACTGAACGGACGTGTCTCTCTTTGACCTTAACTGTGTAATTGCAAATAGAACCTATGCCTCATTTATTATCCTAACTATATGTTGACATAGTATGCACACTAGAATATATAAATATAATGTACAATAAAAATAAAGGAATGTAATATATCTTTTTGGCGACAAAAATTTTAATTTTATAAATTCGGCTGTTTTGTAGTAGTTACGTCAATGTAGGAATTATTTGCGTTGTCTATTAGCCGAGTATATAAGGTACAGATATACACTGCCAAGTAGTTCCTGCGCAACGGGCCATGAATCAAACATTGGCGTCATGACACCAAGTAAGTACTCCTGGTGGAGTCATTCAACTCCATTATTCAGGTCCCATTACATACGTGGAATGTTAATTCAAACGGAGCTGTCCGCTTTTGCAAATGATTTTAATGTCGTTTCATTAATAGATACATATATATTAGTTCTACATAATTAGATACAACGTGCATATAATGTTAAAAAAGAAAATTTAAAATTGTTGCCATAAACAATTTTCCTCAAAAGTATTGAACGACGCGACCGTAAAACACGACAGCTATTTGGCAACTTAATTATTTCATATTTGTGACACTTCAAATTTCGTAAACATTAATTGGTGTATACAATGAATGCCGTTATGTAAAATCAGATTAAACAAAATTATTTTTTATTGTATAATTTTGTTGAAACGTGTGAAAATACGTTTTTTGTGCTGCCTCAAATGCATAGGCAATGGTTATTAGAAATCCACAAAGTAAAATTATGTAATTATATACTAATTATTATCATAGTCGGTTAATTAATTTGCGTAGAAATCTAATTTATTTTCATACAATACTTCATATATTGCATATGTATTATACTTCTCTATAGGGAGAGATTTAAAAACGTGTTAGGATTCCTCGAAATGCTTAGGGTCTTAAACAAATCCATAAAAAATGTTTAGTTGTGAACCTTCACTGCTATTTTTCATGATCAAACATTGTGCTTAACAATTAAATAAGAGTTAAACTAGAACATCATGAATTAAACTAGAACAGATTATATAGGATCTGCATGTCTTGTAGACTGCAACTTTCCCTAAATTAAAGCTATATTTATACTAAACGGAAACAAAATCGATGTAGACGTTTCGATGTGAATACATTGACATCAAAATCTAAATTATCAGCTAAATCTAAATTGCTACAAACTTATGTAACCGAAGTTATTTAATAAAATTGCTATTTATTTTTAATTTAAAAACTATAAGTTTTCAACCTTTGTTAGGTTTTATAGTTTCAAAACTGAATATTCTTTTAAATTTATAATATTTAAAAAATTAATTTATATATACATAAATGCTCAATATGTGTCAACACATAAGTTATCAGTGCCCGCTGCGAAATTTATCTAATTATTAATCTGTGCTTAATGACGTATACATGAAGTGGCTGTCAAGATAAAGACGCGAATACATTGGTGAAATTTCCCTTTTATCGCTCTTACGTTCATGGTCCATGTTGTAAAACGGCGGGTTAATGAGGCATTATTATTTTTGTTTATTGTTCGCCTGTACTGCGCATTTCGGATATCTTCACCTATTTTTAAGATCCATTTAAAAAAACGAGATATTCTTGCGTGTTCCTAAAATATACAGATACATACGTGTCCAACAGTGGAATGATAAAAGGATTATTGATGAAGATGGTTATGATGATAAGCTACATCTTTGTCAGTTACTTTTATCTGTTAACACAATTATTATATATATTATACAATATTAGATTTATATAGTCAATTGTCATTTTCATCCTCGTGTCCACGGAACTGTAAATACGATTGTTATGCAATCTCTCACAAAACAATAGTTTACATTGGAAGCAACGATCTGTTTACTCTTTCAAGTGTATGTTACTTAATTCCGTCCTGGTGAAACTACCGAGACGGGCGCATTGTTCTCCAAGTCCATTGTGGTAGGTAGGAAAATCAAGTTCTAAGCCATACGGGTATTAGCGGGTGTTATAATAACTCAAAGCCCTATGCATCTGGATTTAACCTCCTTTCACTTATTGTTAGAATTTACATAATAGTGGTTATGCATTAAACATGTGGCCGGTCTGGCGATAGAACTAGTATTGCTCCAACGATACCTATAATCCAACAAGACTTTAAAAATTTGAATTTCGTAAACTTGGCCACGAAGAATTTAATACAAGTCTCGTGTCGCCCTGCTACTAACCGTCGCCCTGGACGGAATAAATTCACTGTTTTAACGAATTCATAGGTATGACGTCATTTAAACCCATTTTCTTTTTACAGAAGGTAACATAACAACAAACAAACAAACATGCCAATTATAACAAAATACCGTGTCGTAAGTGATGGTTAAAATATATTCAAAAATGAAACGGTTTGAAAATAAACTTGTTTTATCTTTTATATAGTCTTGCTGTTTTAAATGGATACAGCAAAATTTAAAAAAATATATAGCCTTATACCGTAACACAAACACAACAAGCATTTATTTAATCTTGCTCAGTGAACTGGAACAAATCAGCGATCACAGCTTCCGATATGAATATAAAAGCTAAATTAGTTATGTCATTTTCATACGAATCTATTCTGCACTCTGTCAAGAAATCGATTATGATATTTTGCGCAAGAGCTTCCATTCATGTTAATTTTCTAGTAGAAATAAATCGTCTCATATATAACACCTGCAAGCTAGGTACACATAAGAATCAAATGGAATAGAATAAAAAGTAGTAGGTACCTATTACAAAAACTGACAAGTAAAGTTTAACTGACACTTGAACGCTTTATCGGAACATCGTCAAAGTATTGCCAGTTGTTAAGAATGAATAATAATTTATAGATATTAGTATTTTCATAGTAAATTTCCTGTTACAAATAAATGTAATATTAAAAAAATATGTAATACGAAGAACATCGAGGAAGTATCGTCAAATGTAGTGAAGGAGTGATTTGGAGATTTTGTGTTGTTACAGTGCATTTCCTGTGCACGTTGATATGGTAACGTTAATAATTAGAGAAGTTGGTTATCTGATGCGCGAACGAGACGCCAGCGGAGCCCGGGGACGTTGAACCCGGTCCCGTTTCCACGCCGTCGGCTCCACTCGTTCCGCGTGCTTCTCTTCTTTTGTTCGCCCGTAATATTCACTGGCAGTCTCTCGTTAACTGCGCAAATAGAAACACTAATTCCAAATTCAAAAACGCCCTGTGGAACTCTCTAGTCTAGGAACATACCTTTAAGCTGTAACTAGCAACAACTGCTTAGACAAATAAGTTTTAAAGCTTATTCATGAAAAAGCGATTGTATTCTCTCCTCATTACAGTCTGTTTTACAATACGTACATTATTGAGGTTTTGTTACCATTATGTTTATTAAATAAAAAAATTGATTCTAGTAACTTCCATGGATTTATTATAGACCTCCATAGAGTTGTTTAGCACGCAATAGTGCGGGTATTAAGCCCAACTAACGCCCGGTCGGTCTCCGCCGTCGCAGAACAAACCCTTAGACAAATTTACTTAAGTTTGTCACAGCCTGAGTGTGTACTCTCACAACACTACCCGTTTTAACCTTACTCTGTTTAACAAGCGACTAGCAGCTCTACCTTTGAACGTTTTAATCGTTTTAAATGACGTCGTTAGCGTTTTCATTTCATGAAAGGTTGGAGAAGTTAGAATGGTCTGTGTTTTTCCCTATATATCTACATTTTAATATTGTACTTTCAATGTTAACTACGACATTGTATTGCACTATTAGTTGTCCAGTAGTAAGTCGAAGTCTGGATCTGTGCTCGGTGTATAGAAATAGACTCAGCCCCATCCATAGTCTCACCATACAAGTATCTGTACTTTATAACTGGCAAATCGTGGAACTAAACTACATTCCTCTGCCTAAAGCTTCAGAGAAATATAGGCGTGATGTTATCTCGTTATTAATTAGCGACTCTATATTGCAATTCACTAGAGAGAAGAGTGTTCCAAGTTCAGTTAGATACTCTTATCGAGAGCAAACTGTAACCGTCACGCTGATAGGATTTTATGTGCGAGACAGAGATAAAAATAACACTATTCATATATATAATCTACTTCATATCTGTATATTTTATCCATCAAGCGATTTTCAATATCGGACTGACTTACTCGTCTAATTAACGCTTAGGTGCGAGAGAGATATAAAAGATGACACCTATTATTACCAGCACTCATCTTCATGTCTGAATATTTTACCCTTCAAATGATTTTGAGAAAACATGCCATACATCGGAAGTATTCGATCTTTATTCTGATTAGAACGCGAACTGATAAGCTCATTGATATGGTCCTACTTTATAAGACCCTACTGAGACCAAATAATAAGTCCCATTGTAGGACTTAACTGGTGAAACTTGGGAATGTGCTACACTCGTCTGCCTACTACTACTAGTTACATCTTTTACATATTTTTTTACTTAGACCAATACTCACTTATGGTTCAGAAAGCAGGACACTTGCCAATAAAACGAAGGCAGTACAGAAGCACACTTTCGGGGCTGTGATAGTAAACGAAAGGAACGCCTTAGATGAAGATGATAATGATATTTCATTGATATTCCACAGTCGCGGAAACCGCTTGTAAAAGATTTGGACCGTACGGATAAGAATTGCTTTCCATATAACGTTGCTACGTAACAGCTTAACCACACCCGGTACGCTTCCAAATGGTTATAAGAGTGATTCATGACGGTCCTGGAGTAGATAGTGGACATCTATCTACTCCAGGACCGACATTATAATGTAGGACATGGACATGGATTTTTGCAATATGGACATTAAAATGTAGGATAAAGGTTAGACGGTACGTATTGTACGTACATTATAAATTGTAAAATAATAAACTTTTGCATTCGTAATAATAGGACATTCGATATCTGGTGGAGCATTTAGATATTCGACATGATTCGAACCTCAGACCTCAAACAACTAACAAAGAACAGACGAACTAAACCACTAGACTATACCGCGCGCACCAACTACAATAGCTCATTTATATTCCGTCTGCGACAGTTTCCGCTCGATAAGGAAATCTGAATGAAACCGATGAGAATTGTCTTCCGTTGGAGAGACTGGTTGATTATTTAATTTCCTTAAGCGTCTAGAGCGGCTCCCTCGATGCGTTTATCGGTAATTGGACACAGTGCAGTTACCGTAACCGTTATCAAGAGCGTTTTATATAAAAACGTTGAGCCTTAATGTCATCACAGATGTAGCTATAATATATAATAATATACCGCACTATAATCAATATAGCAAACTATCAAACATGGTAGCTATGCTATATAAAATGTACAATACTACATATGTAAGTAAATCTTTGTGGTCAATACCTTCACAATAATATGTCTTGCTTTATCTGTTCACATATATTTGAACAACTAAGAAAGATATATTATAGCTACGTGCGATCATTCGAGCATTACTATATAAAACATTTTATAATAGGTATATCATAATATACGTTGGTATAATATGTATACTAAAGCGCCATCTGTGACAGGTTCAATTTTTTGCGTGAAAAGAAACGCACCGTGATTACGTTCCGTTTATTAAAAAGCAAAAACCTCCTAAAGCCATAGAATTGAAAGATTTTTTTTTCTTTCACAGAACAATGGTATTTCGAGAACCAGTCAAATTGTATTAAGCGTTACTACGCTAACATTCACCGTTAGAAGAGTAATGTTATTTTAGTTTCGAACAATATCAAAACTTCGTAAAGTAAAATAACATTAGTCTCACTTTGTACAGTTGTTTAGTTTTGTAAAAAGTTGTACAGTTTCATTATGACCTTAAATAATGTTATAAGAATAAATGTAGAGGTTATACATGTAAATTGAAGATGTTAAGCCAATTTGAAAACCAAAAAAATTATATAACCAAACATAATTAATCATAAACTTGATAACCAAAAAGTATATTAATAAAAATGAAATACAATGTTACCCAAACTTATTATTTTGTTGAAATAAGATGGAAATGTGTCAATTGTACATAGTGCTTTAAATACATATACATAGTATACACCAGTTTATATTTGCGCTTGACCTAGCACTCGACATGTTTCGCCACACGATATGGCTTCAGTGGATTACACGATTGGCACGATTACACGTATACTTGGCCTTTTCCGTATTATAAAACACAAGTATAACTATGAAGAATTCAGGTAATAACTAATTACCAATCCATTTCTCTTTCATTCTAATATCTAAGAAATCAATGGTTAAATGTATTCCATTTTCGAATAGAAATAAAACAAATCACAGATAATTTTAGCAAATAAATGTTTATTCTTTACTATGTACACACTACAATAAGTAAAAAAGTTTGAATTGGCAGATTTTTCTAAGAAATCAAATTAATGATTATATACTACGAATAAATAATACAAACTCGTGAACTGAAGAGGTCAAAGTCACGAATATTATTCAGTGTCTCATTATATTACAAATACTATCCCGGAACTTGAATGCGCGCAGTGATTGCGCCCATTGTATAACTTCCCGCGCGCCTCGACAGCCACGTTGATACAGACTGAAAACTTTTAAATTATTTTTATAGAAGCGTCTTTCACTGCGCTGGTTTTGAGCATTGGTTTACCTATACTATGCTTTATAAAACGCATGAAATGAAGCTATTCACATAATTTTAATGGAACTTCACTTGAAAGATTGTTTGATTTTAAAATACTTATATACGACTTTCACTATCAATTTGAAAAACGAATATATACTAATGAGTATATGTATTTTAACTAAGATTTTGTCGTCTGCTCTTGCAAAGAGAGCTACCTTTATAAATATTCTTTGCCGTTATATTTATTCTAACCTCCAAAGCTCCATTAATAATCTTCTCTGCTTCCGTTACCAAGCAACAGCACATGTGCATCGCATACTAAGTACAGTGTTCCGGTAACAGCCGGAATCTACGTCATTGCGGACAAAAGATAAGCCATTGTCTGCGGAAGTCAGTCTACTTCTAATCTTTTTCTCATTTGAATTAAAACTTTCAAAATCTATGAGTAAAACCCAAAGCTAAAATACGCGATCCACGATACAAATCTTCTTAGATCACTGTCATATATTTTACACTTTTTTATACACCATCCACATTGTACAAGCAGGCCGGACCGCGGTATCTTAAAAAAACTATACAGACAGCTTTAAAACTTTTTAAACGTTATTTTTCTATTAAATATTTATGTTATAACATTATCAAACTAAAGAATCATTCAGTACTAGCGCTGTTCTATAATAACAAATTATTAAACATGTACGTCAGTAGGATTGATCTGAAGATTATCCTACATTTTTCCTATGTACATATACACGCTTCTGTGAGCTACAACCGCGTCTATGTAAACTGGATGACTAGTGCAGTATTAAATTCTATATTTAGCTTTGTGCTCCGCGAGGGCGTTTATTACGTGTTATCTCCAATTTAACGATAGGATTATTACACCAATAATTCTATTAGGTAAATAAAGTGGGCACACTCATCTAGCGGCTTCACTGTTAGCGAATACATTGTTAAGTCGAAACATCAACATTGTGTGGATGTCAATACGCCCTTTTAGCGGAAAAATACTCTCTATTAATTCATCTTATTAATAAATGCTCCTATAAAATATATTGCTTTACAATATACCTAGTACAGTTTTTAATACTGTTTACCGAATACTTTAGAAATGGAAGTAACGTTGAACGGTCAAAACACTACTGTCTGTTTATTATAAAAACATAGTTTGAAAATATTATAACAGGGTACATTCCTGAGAGAGAAATACATTCCTCCTCTTTTATTATTTCGCAGCGTTGCGATCGTCGCGTATTGAATATTTGAAGAAAACTTGTATGTACGAGTATGTCAATTCAGGGATCTCCTAGATCCCGCGCTCCTCGCATCGTTACACGGAAACTAGTCCGCCATAAAATAAAATCAGCAATAAAACTTTACAAATAGGTTTTATATTTCGGCCAATCTTAATAAATCAATACGAACCCAATACCAAAATAGATGTATCCTTTCTACTTTCTCAATTTCAATATGAACAGCCTATATATTTCAGCGGTACTCAATCATAAAACTACTTTAAAGATCGGCTCGAAAATAAAAATAATAGTTCCATAACTTTTTTATGAATCCTAGCTAGTCTCCCAAAAGAAATATACGTGTTTAAAATAAAATTAGCATAAAAATTAATTTTTATGCAAGCATGTAGGGCCGTAATGAATATAGTCCGAAATAAAAAAGCGAAAATGTTTGTTAATCTACATAAATAGCATGTGGTTATAAAAATGACATTTTTATAACCACATGCTATTTATTAAAAACATTATTTTTTAAACACATTATGTTTGACGATGTCAAAATGTTTCGGTGACAATTCGTAAAAATGACAGTTGAGTTTTCCATAAAACGCGACGAAAATATTTTGACCACTATAAACGTTTTAATTATTCAAATAAACACATTTATGAGCCTAAATATAAAATATAGACACATAAATTCATAGCCAAATTTAGTTTCCAAAACCTAGTGGGTGTCTAGACTGTCCCTCTCTACTTATTAAGCCGTTCTTACCTAACAATATCCTGCGATAACCAGTAATCCAACCAATTCATGTAATACATGAGTCTAAGTGAATTAACCTCGGCCTATTTACAGGATACATTTGTTGCTTCTATCCCGGTCTATTTGCTAACGAAAGTACTATTTATAACACACTCGATTACACGTAAACAAGAGTTATTTTAGTTATAATTGTTAATTACTGATCTCACGCTGTTTCAATATTGCGTGGGAGACGTTATTCTATTTTTGAATCTTAGTG